>JBBPMQ010000066.1:0-65942 GCA_038090375.1 Boletus rubroflammeus
TATATCCGAGCGGAGTTGCGCCAGCATGTGGCAGTGGCGACGAGGCATCCATTGGGTGAAAACTTGTCCACATCCACGGAGTTGTCGTGTCGCAAGGGACGGAGCAGTCGCTCGCCAGTCGAGAGTGACCAGGCGCAGGCAGTCTTGTCGTCCGATCCGGAGACACCTCGGGCTGTACTCTGAACCTGGTCACTTCTTTGCAGTGGCTCTCCGCATTCCACACAGTCACCTCCCGACTTTGCGTCCCACACACGACCCACTTTCCATCTCGTGATACCGCCATGTTGCAAACTATACTCCCTGCTTTCATTGGCGTGCCCACCTCATTGGCGTGCCCACCTCATTGCCATATTTTACTCACCAACGTCCGAATCTTCTCTTCGTTGCCGCCGCTCACGATGTGCTTCCTATCAATGAGGAACGCGACCGCCTACATGTCGTTTCGACCCTTGATTTCGATCGGTTTAGCTTCCTTTTCGTGAGCCTTACTGGAGGAGGCACGGTTCTCACTCGACTCTTGGGTCCCCCCCGTTCAGCATCCCATCATGTCCAAATGTCTCGCCCAGAATACTCACCAATCCTTGACCACCGGCTTATTCTCGAAGACGTACTCGACCAGGTGTCGGAGCGGTGAGAAAGAGGATGAGCAGTCGTCTACCTTGCTGTAACGGTTATTATTGGCTGTACATGTGTATCCACATACCTATAATCATCTTTGGGCGCTGTCCCTCACCCTGGCAAATGGACATTGATTGCTGTAATCGTGACGGTGACCTCTGAATTGTGGATGGGGAAATTTACTCTCAAAGTTGGTGGGGAGCGGGTGAGCGGCGACGGAACGAGCTACGCAGCAGTCGGGGCACTCGAGGATGATGACAAGGAGTGTTTTCGTAGCTTCGCTCGTGTTTGCCAATGCCTATGCTTGTTTCGCAAAGATAGTTTCGACCCGACTACTCCTTATCTACTCGTTGCATAGGCCCATCTGTTATGGTTGGGGAGGGATGTCCCGCACAGTGCGCACTTGTGGCGCTGGTTGGAAGTCATATTTGCTGACACGAAACTAGGTCTTTAAAACCGTCTCGCGTGGGTTTTGTAAGGTATAGACAAATAGACTACTCCGTGGAGATATTACAATAGAAAAAAATGAATGAACGTCGAGTGATAGAGATGTACTTATCGACCACCCACCAAAGCTCCGAATCTCTAACCCACCGCTGCCCTCAATCCAACAATGCCGTCCGTGGATCCTTGCCCAAACCTGCCCGCAAATTCATCACGCCACCCGCTACAGAACTGAACGCGTGGGCGTAGAAATAAGCCGCGCGGGACATGATCGCCTGTTCCAGCAGCGCCAACACGTCCGTCAGTAGAATCGGCCATCCAAACTCACGATGGTCTTCTTTCGTGAGGAGGTCCGTGATCAAGACGGCCCCCTGGTCTCGTAGGTATTTGAGGTTGTCTGGATCCCGTTCGTCTGTGGCGATGTAAAACCTTGCAAAAAAGGGGGGATTAGGCGTCGTATCTGGGAATAGAGAGCGTACCAGAAAGGAAAAGGGCACACTCACTTGTCATCAGGATTTGGCGGGTCCAAGGTCACGAGCAAGAGATCAGGATGGGCATCGGGCACATTGTACACGGTCGCTGTCCCGCCATGCATCGATACCAGAGTATCTCGACCAGTCTCAAGATGCCTTTTGATTCGAGCAAGGTGCTCTGTAAAGTCAGCCTCCATCGCCCAGCCTAATCTCGTGACTGAACAGCCGTGAATAGCCTGATAGGAATATAAATGGACATGGATGTAAGCTTACAATCACCTCGGCGCATATGTGCAGCCATCCACAGTCGCCCGCCGTTCAGAGCGAACATGCGATGGTAGATCCGTTCGGCCAAAGAGAGAATGTTCTCTATCAGTTGCATATCGTACAGCACTGTCTGCGAGAAACGTGATTGGCTTGCAGCAGAGGTGAAATACAAGGCACCCTAGTTCAATCGATCTATGACTTGCTGGCGACCACGACAGAGCAACAATACTCACAGGTTTGCGTCCATTGTGAACCTCTCCACGCAAGAGAAGAACCCGCGCTGATATACTATGGAAATCTTCGTATAGACTCCTCATCCGATGTCTTGGGACAGCCTCGTATACTGGCAAAACCACATCCTTTACTGCGTCAAAACCAGCTCTGTGGTTGGAAGCAAATTCAACTTCTCTTCTAACCGAGGTTCAAAAGCACTCACGCGCCCTCGTAGCTGTAGACCACCTCAAAACCGTTTTCTTGGAGGACATCGCCAATTTCCTCCACTGACGAGGTCGATGTAACGCGTTCTCCATCCTCTACGATCCTTCGAACATCGCCCCAGTTTACTATAGGTCTGCCCTGCGGGAGAGCTTCCGTCAGCGCACGGTAGATCTCCGAGTCCGTCGTCGTATTAGTCCATGATCCTATTTGGTCGCGAGAAGCATCACCCCCTTCCGAAATCCACCCTCCACGCAGACGCATGTCTTGGGGTATAAAATCGACACGGACGAAGTCATCTGGATCATACCACCCGTTCTCGATGGCATGTAGACGGGGCCACGTATCTCCCATGTCCTGCACGTGATAGGTGTCCACGTCCCAATGACCGTCGGTCGATTCGACATCCACCGAAATATTATGTAGGCGAAGGTAGTCCGATGTCGTGATCACAGCGTGTGACTGCTGGAGGTGTGTGAGGTTGAACATGACGGATATCGGTGTTCGCCACGCCATTTGTTGTTCAATGGGGAGGTCCTTCCACTCGTCGGAATGTGTGGCGTCACCACGATTGACCATTGTAGCATATGCGGCACACGTCGCGCTGTCGAGTAGAAGCTCAGAACACAGCGGACATTAACTGAAGGAAGTGCTGGCGTACATGTCGAATTCGCACGCGCGAGCGTACACAAAAGAGGGTATGATAGTTGTTCGGTTCAGTATCCGGCCATGAAGGACTGCTGCTTCGATGATGTAGCGCATCTATTGTTATGGTGAATACGCGGGGATAGGTCATTGGTGGGCCACGTACGTTATTCCAACCTAACCAGAGGCTGTAATCTCGTGCATAGAACCCATTCGTTTTGGCGACCATGTCGGTGAGGTATTTTAACTCGAGCTCCTCGGGGCTCAGAGAGCTGTGGGTGGGATTGTAGAAAGTCTCGTTCAGCCAGACGACTTCTTCGCTCAACGTGGTGAGGCCAGGGAGGGATTGACTGAGGAACTGGAATTTAGCCCCATATCCTACGGTCGACAGCCCGAATCCGACGAGGATGCCGACTAAAATTGCCACGCCAACGAGCGAAGAGACCGATGCGGCGTTGTTACCTCTGAAAGTTTTCACCATGGGTGAGAGGGATGAGAGCATACGGCGTCAAAGTGTGACCTCGGCTGTGAGGGCATAGCTTTGTCAGTTTCTTACACTAGCGAACAAAAAGTGCGATGCGATGAACCACCGCCACTCCTGAGACACGCCGCAGCGGCCGCACCGTGTGGGCTTGCTACTCGACCCAGCGACAGCAAAACAAGTCCAAGTCGCCCCTCACGATGACGGAATGCGGAACGTTACCAAGAGAACACGCAGCAACCGCATCGCGGGAGCACCGCATGTAAATTTCCTCGATTACATAAGTAAAGATCCATGCAGGCGCGACTCGGACGAGGCATGAATTCAAGTTCTCTAATTGCACGGGGGGGCCGTCACGATGTGGATAAGTCCAACTGCGACGAGTAAAATTACTTGACAGGATCCAGTGCACAAATCTAGCCGAAGCCAATTAGCTGATCGAATACGAATCAATCATCGAGAAATCAGATAGTAAATATTCAAAACACAAGTCACGCCACGACGTGGCAAACGTACATACTAGTCGATTTTCTTCGGCTCCTCCACAGGTTTTCTGCGTTCCAAGATCTCCACCCATTTCCTCGGGAACCAGCCTTCCCTCCCGTCGCGCGTCCGACCTCTCCACCACTCGCTCTCCACCTCCAGCCGGGGATCCACTTCCATTCCTGTCGCAGGATCCAACTTTCCCATAATCGCAACGATCTCGTTCTCCTTCAGCGCGAGTTCAGAGGGTGACGAGGGAGTGAATGGGTACAGCGCTCGAGCAAACGATAGCGTGGAAGGATCAAGTGGACCAAGCTGCGCACCAATCTGACTCTGTTGCTGCTGCTGAGCGCGCTCGTTGAGGATTTTGATCAGCTTCGACATGGCATACGGAACGCCAAAAATGGCGAGGAAGAAAATGATAAGAGGTTTCCTGCTCGGCTTCGGTGCAGGCGGACCAAGAGGGCCCTGGACTGGACGCCCATTGACAAACTCCCTGAACTCTCCCTGAATCGATGAACTGGGCTTCCCAGTGATGAGCTCTTTCATCCATCTCATGAGTCCAAACAGTCCGAGCACGCTGCCCAGCGCGTTCCGGAGATGACTGAACTGTTCAACGACACCAACCATGGCGAAGAAAGAACTCTGTGTTGCCATGAATGTCGACTCGAGCATTTGCGCGACCCCAGTAAAGGTTTGTACGATGGAATGGAGGAGGGAGAAGGTATGTTGGGTGGTTGATTCAAGGGATTGGGTGAAAGAGGGATTGTTAGGATCCATGCCGGGGTACATGCCCATCCCGCTCATCCCGCCCATCCCACCGTACATGCTGTTCATCCCATATCCTCCGTATCCATACCCGCCCATCCCACCGCCCATCCCACCATATCCCAGACCTCCCCCGTACATCGGGCTGCTATACTGGGAATACGTCGAGCCAAATCGCGAGTATGGGGTGTATGGGGAAACGGAGTTGTAGGGTGAAGTGGTGGTCGTATACGGCGAGGTGGACATCGAAGGGTTGGACAAAATTGCTGGACGGGTGGGAATGGAAGGGGGTTCAGAGGAAGATGTCGGGACTGTTGACGGCGTTGCTGCCGTCGTCATCGATGGCAGCGACAACGGTGATGATTGTGTGCCAGCCCGCTCCCATGGCTTTGGTGGGGATGCCATCGTTGTCGCAAGTAAGGTGTCGTGGGAAATTCAGTTTTGAAAGCTGTACGGTGACTGTTTCAGAGTTGCAATATTTTGTTTCTTCCACAGACGGCCTGGCCCATCAGGATTATTACACGCAGTTTCCGACGAGAGTTCTTACATGAAGCTGACGTGTTACATAGCATAGTTAAAATGTCCAAATCCTGATCCAGTTCCTGGGATGCGGGAATTACTACATACTACAAGCAGAGAGATCCTGATGAATAACGAGCGTGATAATGGTAAAATTACAGAGGTAATGTTGGATAGTGTTAGTCAATGAGCTCGGTTCCCTCAGGTCCGAAACGTGCCCGGTGCCGCAGTCCTTTGCCTTCGCTAGCACAGTCGTCACTGAGGCTCGAATGATTCACAGTTTCTGTTGATAGCATGAATGCCTCCTCCCTCATGACCCTCCTGGGTAACACATGGGTAGAGTCGATCAGGATGGTTCCTTCGCGGCCAAGCATCTGACGACCCTGGTGATCAAGCAGCTCTTCGTTAGGGCCCCGGAAGAACCCCGATACGCTATCCGTCTCCTCCAGGGAATCTGTCTCCATCTCGTCTTCGTAGCCACTGTCGGAAAACCTCTTTTCTTCTTCCTCGAGCCGCTGCTTCTGTGCCAACAGCCTCTCCACCTGGACCTGGATGATCCTGTCCTCCCGTTCCTTCTCCAGGTGCTCGACTTGCTCCCTCGAAAGATTTGCGGTTGAGCCCACCGGATGGCGGAGGACTACCCTGACTTCACCATTGAGTTCTCTAAGGACTCCTCCTTTCTCGTACAGACAGCGAATACCTTTGTCCCCGATGCGTGGAGGACTGCGCTGAAGCGGCCTCGCTTTCTTGACGGGAGTCTGGATAACAGAGCCGGCATCGTATGGTTGAGATGCCACGGGGGTCTGAGGGAATGGGCGGCGAACAGCGTTACTAGGCCGAGCCGTGGTAGGAGGGGTGACGCCGCGTTCCTCGTCGACAGTCATCTCGACGTCCGCGTCTTCGTCTGCATCGACCTCGCAGTCGTCGTCTGGATAATACCAGCGTACGTGGATGCCTTCACCGGTCTCGGACACGGCGACGGTGGTCATGACCCCATACGCGTCTCGGCATGCGAGCCATGGGGTACCTTTCGTATTGCCGACGTTGGAGGTTACTCTGCCTTCTACCCCTGTAGAAGGCGCCGGCGCAGTCCGAACTGGGGATCTGTCGGTCGAGTTGTTTCGAGGTGTGGGAGGTGGCAGCGCAGGCCTTCCGAAAATGCTGTTGCGAGTCGAGCGACCTGGGGAAGGTTTGGTCGTACTACGAGTCTGAGGTGCCATGCTGTAGGTCTTTGTTCAACTGAAAAGACGTATTTCAGATTGACGAGCGGGGAACCAGAAAAGAGGCGATCACGTACCAGTGGCAAGTGGTGACAGTGGGAGTAGGAAGTGGTGCGCTATATATGGTGGGGTTGTGGATGTCCACGTCCTTCGCGTGGCTCTGTTCAAATAGCTTTTGCTGACAATGAATTGCTTTGACACCCTCGTTGTGGTCGTCAATGGGATCTCTTTGTTGTGCTTGGACGCTTTTGTCTCTTTTATAATAGGGGTGGGTACCTCGTGGAAACCTGTTATGGTCAGGGGCTTTTCCATTTATGGGTATGTGGCGGGCGCGCCTCGTTGGCCGCCGCACCAACGATCCGTTGACGCATCTGAAGCTCTGACGCTCTGACTCGCAGAACGTGATCCATCATGTTCCGGGCGGTGAGGCGGGGTCGTGGACTCAGGGAGGTTCGACCCTGGTAGCGTCCACGAATTTGTCAAGGCTGACTCGGCCCAGTGGTCCCTGTCACTGACTCGCATTGCCGGATCAGGTAATTTTTAACCGTGATTGCTTTGATGTGACAATGTGATCAGGTGTGTGGGCGCTTGTTTACAACTGCCAGTGAGCAATCGGTTGACGGATTGCGTTCGTGTTTAGGAAAATCCACAAGACATGGAATCGCGAGGACAATAGTCACCACTCGGGGAGCGTCGCGTGACTGTGGACCCGACGATTGACAGACCAAAATGGTCATACGGGTGGACAATCGAAAGCTGGGACCCGTTTTGATATAAGATGCGGATGCATCGCCCGCGTGTAATGTCAAACCCAACCAACCAACACCAGGTCATTCCACTCACACTTGTTCCCTTTCTTAGACACCTTTCCCCTTTCCCGATCGGCATCCCCAACCATGTTTACCCGACGTGCCCTGTACCATCCTTACAAGTCGTCCGCCCCCTCGACTCCTGCTGGCTTCAGGATCGCGGACTATATTACCCCGAAGCGGTGCTTCAACTTATTCCGAGGACCTGGCTTTACCGATACCCGTTCCCCCGCTCCCAGCCCATTGAGTAGTCCTATCAAAGGAAGCCCTCGTCACCCACAGGACGACCCCCCGCCTACCATACGCCTCGCCGATTTTTTCGCGGGCAACGGCCTCGGGTCCCCCCAACGTCCGTCCACCCCGGCCCCCGACCATCCGCGGAACGCATCACCAAACGTTCAGAAAGCCAATGTCCCCGCCCAGGATCCGTGGCCGGTTCCACCTCGCCGTAAGGGCAAGTACGGGCCCAAACATCTGTCGTTCACCAATGGAGCTATCCGCCCCGGCCTCGTCCCTCCCCGCCGCCGCGCTCAACAACTGAAAGAGAAACGGGAGACGGTCCGCAAGAGGATTCTCGATCGTCACGAGCGCCGCGTGGTTCGGGCGCGCGAGGGGTTCAGCCAGCTTCGGGTAGAGGCTGAGACGCTGATGAAGCCTGAACATATGGACAAGCAGGACTGGATTTTTTTGAAGCAATTACGGGCGCTTCACCTCGATCAGACGTTGAAACATGATCTCGAAGAGTGTCGCCAGCGGATCTCGCGTGCTGCGGACGAGTCGACAAAGAGAAGACAGGAGCATGAGGAGAGAGACAGGGAAGCTGCGAAGATGCGGGGAGAAGGCCGAGACGAGGAGGCTCGGGAGGAACAGAAGAGGAAGGTGGATGCGTTTGTACGAGGAAAGGAAGATAAGAAGGAGACGCATCGTCGACGGATGGAGGAGGCAGCAATGTGCATCGACGCGGAGAGGCAACGAGCGCATGAAGTACGGGAGCGCATAATTCGGGAAGAACAAGAACGCCTTTTCCACCAGGAGTTGGCCCGCAAGGCCAAGGAGGAGGAAGAGCGCCGAAAACGAGAGGAACAGGAGCGCCGAAAACAAGAGGAGAGGGAACGTCAGTTACTACGGGAGGAGATGGAACGCCGGCGACAAGAGGAAATCGAGCGCATGCTGCGCGAGGAAGTCGAGCGTTTGCGCAGGGAAGCTCACAAGCGGTATCTTCTCGAACAGAAGGAACGCCTCGCTAGAGAAGAACGAGAACGCCAGGCCCGCTTCTTGGCCGAACAAGCTCGTCAAGCCGCTCGGGAAGAGGAAGCCCGCCAAGACTTTGTCGTGTACGAGGGCAAGTGGAACGAGCTTCGGACGAGCAACTCTATACCGCTTATCGACGTTGGGGAGATGCCCTGGCCTGTGTTCGGCGTCGTTTCTTCTGCGGACCAGATCACCTACCAAGACGTCCGGACATTCCTATTCCATCCTCAACGCCCGGGCGTCGAAGGGAAAACTGCGCGGGACAAGGTCAAGTCGGAGATGTTGCGTTTCCATCCCGATAAATTCAACGCGCGCATCGTTCCAAAAGTTCAGCCATCCCAGCGGGCGCTCGCACAAGAGATCGCTGGCGCAGTTGCAAGAATATTGACGGGAATCATGACGGAAGAAATGGATCAGCAGAAATGAAACGTGTAACACCTCTTACACCTGCTAGACGCCGTCCGTAGTAATCAATTTTGTTGTATATACTTTCACTTATTTATTCGAATAACACCGACACACACTCCTTTATCTCTCCAATCCCTTGATACTAAAGTGAGAGTCCGGATGATAGACTGCATCCCTTGAACCCTCATATCACTGCTTAAAGTTGTGGTATGTGCCAAACGATATAAATCACCACACAATTATGGACCTCCACGAAATCTAAATTATAGTAGCACTAATAGTGAGTTGTTCAAGTTCATGTAGACCCTCTAATGTCCCGTCGTTCTCTGGAATTTTCGTCCGCCTCAAACACCCTGACATCCTAGAGCAGGTGCTTCGAGAATTTAGATCATTACTACCTCCAATTCTTATTTTTATGGAAAGCCATCGGTTTCACAGGGACATTCAAAGGTGGGTCACGCTAGCTAACTAAAAGCGCAGAGCCTCCGTCATCGGTGAAATCACTTGTCTTCTTCAAGTTGATGAGTCCACAGCAACTCGAGATTCAAAAGTATTCCGTTGGAAGCTTGTGGATGTGGATGTCCAACGATCGCGACGGCAAATCCTGCTCGACATAAGTACATGATGATCTGGTAGTTAGAGAATGTGATGCTTACCTCCAGTCAAGTGTGGTATACGAGACTGGTCACCAGACTACGAGACTCGGAGGGAACACGTGGGCGTTGCCCGATTTGGAAAGTAACGGGTGAGTGTAGGACTATCTTAACGAGACGCTATCGGGGGGCTGATTTCCAACGGAGTCTCGAGGCTTGTAGATTATGATACTTATCTATAATCTAACCGAGCCCACGGTGCACCACCCCGCTATAAAACTAATGCCTCCGAGCCAGTACTACAGGCAGTTACCCGAGACTTCCTCCAGGGTGGCAAGCTGACAGTCAGTCTGAGACATGGCAGATCCGCGCCGCAACGCGCACTCACTAGTAAGTAACAGACGGTTATAATAATAAAAACACGATTTTTCTCTCCGATTGTCCTGTGTACGACGAGCTCGATCAAGCGTTCAACCCCCATTCGTCCTGAAAATGGAATGAAACTCGAGCGGCGAAATATCCGATCGGTCACCGCATGGCTTTGGGCGGAGAGCTCCGAGCAGTTCGCCGTACCCACGTGGCAGTTCCACCCTTTTTTTTTCCATGAATTTTTTTTTCCATGAATGTGTTCATGGATGCTGGCAGGGGAAACGGAGTCGTCAACTTTACAAGTAAACAAAAAAACGTGCCCCCCATTTTATGGAAAGCGGCCCTTGTTTAAAACGATGAATGTTGCGCTCGACGTTCCGCGTTCTTTCCCCCTCATACATCCACGTAAATCCCCCCTCTGCTTTGCAAAGTAAAACATCAAAATATATCGTATAGCAATCGGGAAGAAGATAGACTAGACCACGCGATAGCAAACAACAAGATTAGAATTATCCGAGTAAGTTACTCGTGCTGAACCAGCAGGCGCTCCTGAAGAAAATATAATATACAGAAATGTAGAACGTTGGATATATATTAAAAAAAAAGCGACGGATATCAGGAAAGCGAGCATCAATAGTCAAAACAAAACCAGACGGAAAAAAAAAAAAGAATAACCAGAACGTCAAAAAAAAACACGTCAAAAGACTCTAGTGGAGCCCGAGTTCTGCCCCCTCGAGGGAGGGGACAACCAACTCTCCATCTTGGGCCACTGTCCGGTGAGCGCGGCTCTATCGAAGACCGAAGTCTGCTGCGCGCGATTCCCAAAGTCACCGGTGGTCGGATTCAACTTCTTCTTCCCCTTCCCCTGCTCCCAGAGACTTGTATCGCGCTGTGCGTTCTCAGAAGGCGTGACTTGCGGCTCCTGGAGTGTGTCATCCAAGGAGGGAACATTTCCCCCACCGATAGCATAATGCATCCACATGTTGGTCTCCAGGTCCTCATCTGCCTCCCCAAACTCTCCATCTTCGCTCTCCTCGCTGATATGTGGCGTCCATCGAACATGCTGGCCCGTCTGCTCAGTGGCTTGAGGAACGTCCTGCGTCTCCGCCTCGGGTTGGCCAGCCATGAAGTTGGCCCAGTAGTTGATGTTTTCCGGGTCAAACCAGGCACTCGCATCGCCCTCCTCCTCTGCCTCTTCCAATCCCGCGAACTCCAAAGCACCGGAGAACATGCTGTCGCCTGTGGCGGTCTCCGGTGACTCGTCCTCGGTCTCCGGAACGGTGTCCACGCGGACGGACTTGGAGCCAGAACTCGTGGCGCCGCGGCGAGATTCCGCCTGCTTCTGCGTGGCCTTCTTTCCTACCTGCGTGCTGATGCTGGCACTGGGCGGGGTAGAGGGTAGGTCCCACGCGGCCTTGGCCTTGTTCTTCCGAGCAGGTGCAGGACTTTGCTCAACCTCGCTTTCTTGTTCCTCCAAAAGAGGGGTTTTCAGCTGCGGCTTCGGAGCAGACTTGGTGGCGGCTTGAGCAGTCTTCTTGCCCCACGCTGGCGTCACTGGAGGCGGATGGGCAGCAGGCTCTGGCTCGCTCTCCTCGGCGACGGGGAGCGCGACTTTGGACTTGCCACTCACAGAACCCCACCCGCCTTTCGTCGCCTTTGTTTTCAAGGATGGTAGTGGCGGTGGAGAGACGATTGGATCAGCGTCAACATCCGGCTCCTCGATAACTGTCACTTTCTTCCCCTTTTTCGTGGCAAGAACAGTTTTCTTCGCGTTGGCATTACCCCGGGGTGGCGCTGGCGCTATCGTGGAGGTAAGATAATCCAACTCTTCTTCCACCGACGCGTTGAGCTTGGTCTTGGATGCAGAGGTGGATGCGGACGCCGCACCCCAAGCGCTCTTGGCGACGACCGTAGCTGCATCCCAGAGGGAAGGCAGAGGCGGTTCTGCATCCATATCCAGCTCCGGCTCCTCTGTGATAGCAACCGGCTTGGGAGGAGGAGGCTGCACCGCTGGTTGCCCCTTCTTGCCTTTCTTTCCCTTTGCGGTGGTAGGCGGCACTTGTGCGGGTTCAGGGGCAACGGTGTGAAGGTCGGCAAAGCTAACGGTGATCTGAGGTATGTCGTACTCCTGCGAACGGGAGCTGTTGGACTTTTTCATGATGGTCGGGGGTTGCAGGATGCTCTTCCCGCTACTGCCAGGTTGACCCTGAGTGGCAAGCATGGCGGCAGCGCTGGAAAATAGTGCTTCGTTCTGCGAAACCTGAGCAGGGGTCAACCCCGTAGCACCGGCCTTCCCTTGCGACATCATCGCCATGGCATTCGCAAAGAGCGCTTCGTTCACGGAAGCTTCGCCCTGGGAAAGAGTACTGTTGGATTTCTTTATGATACTCGGGGATTCGAGCTTCGCGGAGGGCGCAGCGGCAGGCTGGGGGAGAGGAACGTTCTCCTTTTGATGAGTGACTTTTCCTAGTCGTTGTTGAACCGACGTTTTGTCAGAAGACGGCTTCGGTGGATTTGCCTTCGGCCCCGGGTCGACTTCCCGGTTCTGTACGGATCGTCGCTGCGCAAGGTGCTGCCGAATCTCCTGTCGCCGCTTTTCCCGCTCCTCGGCGCAGAGCCTCTTGCGTTCCTCCTCCTTCTGTTCACGGAGGTGCATCATGCTTGTCTCGTGCTCCTGTACGGCCCGAGCACGACTCTCCTTGGTACCCTCGTCAGCCAGAAGGGTTTCGAAAAGCTTGATCTCGAACTCGGCAGCCTCGGCATGGAATTGGTAGATCATCTGGATACGAAGGCTAATCTTATATTGTTGGTACTCGTCTGCCATCTTGGACTTGAGAAGCACTTCGTCCGTGGGATCAGGTTCCTCCTCCGCGATGACAGGACCGATATAACGTTTGCCGGGTGGTACGTTCTCCGCGTTAATCGGGGGAGAGAATTTAGTGGTCAGGTCCGGTGGCGAGTATTGTGGTGAGGAGGTTTTAAAGGGTGGAGAAGATATATTAGAGGCTGCGGAGGCTTGACGGGACATGTTGTCCGTCGCACGGGGACGAGCGCTCAGGGTCTGAGCGGACATGGAGGGCTTGGGGGACTGAGCCTGAGGTTGCTGTGTGACGATGCCGGCTTCCGAGGCCCAACTCTGGAAGCTGAGCGTGCCACCAACGCTCGCACTCGGAGGTTCAGCTGAGCGTCCCGCATTAGATGGGCCGAGCGTTGCTAGGTGATCCTAGAAAGAACGGAGGCGTGAGCCTGTGGCGACGCGACAGCGAGATGGATGACTCACCATCGATAGCGCAGGTAAATTTTTGGCAGGATTAGGTGGTGTCATAGAGTCAGCGAAGAAGGATGTTGGATTAACGAATTCGAAATTGAAATTTCCCCTGGTGGGGGTGGGTGGAATGGGTTGTCTGGAGAAGGCGGAAGGGGTGGAAGGAGGGTAGGAGGGGATGCCCCTATATTGAGGTTCGACGACGCTCTCTTCTTCCTCGACAGAGGAAGGGTCAGCAGAGATGTCGTCGTCGTCGTCGTCGTCCATGTCTTCGACGTCGTCAGCAAAGCCGACGAATACACTCATGACAGCCTGCTGTTCTTCGCCGGACATGTCGTTCCACTGTTCTTCGCGTAGCTGTGCGAGCTCGAGACGACGTTCCCACTCAGCGCGGGCGGGCTGTGCGAGCTTCTGTGCGATCGAGTCGAGCTTCTCATAGAGCTCCATCTCGCGTAGTTTTTGCGTCTCCTTGGCGGACCCTAGACTCTTGTATTTTACAAGGAGATCCTTTTGGAGTTTTTCGACGAGTTTTTTCCTTTGTGGGTCGTACCACGCGTCAATGAATTTGGACCATTCCTTGCGCACCTTTGTCGCATCGGACTCGAGAGGCTGTGGGGGTGGCGGGGGTGGTGGTGGTGGTGGTGGGATGGGGGCAGGAACGGGGGCAGGAACGGAATTTGATGAGGAGGGTTGTTTAGATGGGGTGGCCGTTTTGGCCTGTGCCCCACGACGCTTTGGAGGCATGGGGAAAGCGGGGTTGGATGGAAGGAGCAGGGCAAGAGAGATTTATGACGCCACGAAATTGGATAGGACGAGGATGAGAAGATGAAAATTTTTGGCTGGTTCGATAGCACTGACTCGTTGCATCGGGTCGCGTGTGTTTGCTACAGCTCGAGTTCCCAGATACGAACGTTATCAGGTGCACGATCGGTCCATGATAGGAATTCGATCCTGTTAGTTGTATGGGACGATTCGGATCAAAATCGGGCTGTGTTAGTTCGATGCAGAATGAGATTTTAAAAGACATACTGAAAATTTTTCGAGGCTAAAGTTGTGATGGGTTACGCGCGTGCGAGTGCCAGTGGACGATCAACGGGACAACTGGCATCAGCCTCGCGTTTGCCTCGAGGCTGCCCCTTTTGGTGAACCCGCCCCAACACCGCCCTCATCATTCAACAGTCCCGACTGCGGCAACATGCTCGGGTTCCGATCAGCGTACAGACCAACGACGAACGTATAGCTCGTCCTCTGCCACCCTCATCGCAAGCTTGGTGTAACTAATGCGACCCAGAATCAACAAGGTCTCGCCCAAAAAACCACAGTGACAGGGTCCTTTTTCTCATCCAGAAATAAATATCGATCTGCGTATTGGCACACAACGAGGGAACATGCATGGCCCAAGAAGGCGTCCGATATTACCCTTCAATTGAATTCGACCCATGGCATGTTATCTATCTGCTCTGGAAGGCAGCCCGTGGGGCTATCGACCGTCATCGTAGCCCGCAGCCTGTCAGATAAGCCAGTAAATTGGTCTGGGACCTGGTGATACGTCCCAGGGAGTGCACAGGATATCTCTGGTATTACTATATCTCCTATATCTCGGCTGTTTAGGTGAGGCACAATGAAATGCCGTTCTGCCGAAGACGTTCCATGTCATCCAAGGCCTTCCCATGGTAAAGGGCATACACACACCATGCCTTCGCTAGACGTGACTTTGCACCATCGTCAACGACAATCACGATAGGAGATGCATAACGACATTGTACCACCTGGGCTGGGGCACTGCTCGGCCGGTCGGCTCTAGACACATGTGATCGCTGTTATGAGCCCTTCCGAGCTTCGCAATGGGGGCCAGGATCTTACGTCTGTCTCATGAGGCGTTTAATCAATCGTGAAACCTGTTCAACAGGATGCCACGGGAAAAAAACAAGGAGAGAAGCGAAGATGTATCCTCGTCCGATAAATGATCTAGCTTGAAACGTCACGCACCGCAGTTGAAATGACAGCCATGCTTGCAACTGCCCCCACACGTCGGAATGTCATCGCCGAATGACTCAATCATTAGACACCGCCGAACTACTGACCTTACCAATATGTGCTTTGCAGTCCGAGATAAAGCGCTGCAGCGTCCAAGAAAAAACCGTCCGTCCGCATAACCCACACGATCTCCGAGTCTCCTTGTCAGAATATTGACCGAATGTTCTACGTGCCATCGGGTTCTCAGGCTTGACTAGGACTGTAAAAAAAAACGGTCCCGCAGACGACGGTCCTTACCGCTGGAGTTTTCGAGTGGTGTCTACCAAGTAGAAGCTGAATTGGTCCCGTGAGTTGTCAGTCGCGTGAAAAAAAAAAAAAAAAAAAAAAAAAAATCGAGGCAAACTGGGTTCGTGGTCTAAAAGGCTGACTGGGGGCGCAGCCGTACCTCCGACAATCCGGAGCCACTCACTCACTCCATCGAACCCCGGCAGCGAGGTAAGGGTGGGGGGAATAATCCATCCATCTATATATTCGTCCAGTGTCAGCATCTCGCGCAACGTCAAGGTGGGGACCCTTCGGACCTCGTGACTTGCTTTTGTCGTCTCAAGGAACCGGAGACCTCGAACGAAATCAGCGATCAATAGGCCTCATGTGTAGTACTTGGTAGCCGGCCGCTTTTCGAACTTCTGATCTCGCGACTCCGTACCCCGCAGGCTCCTCCTGGTTTTTATCCATCGCCATCCGCACTCGCGAATGCGCGTTATCGAGCTGGCATAAGTGAGTACCCTCATCTCAATCCACCACCTCAAAAGCGGTCACCCGAGGAGCTTCTCTGGGCCAACGCGTGTACTGACACGAGGCAACCGTGCCATCACAGGCTAACGTTCGTCGCTCCCATCCCTCCAACTTCAGCCAACCATTCTACCCGACGCACGGCTTTCGATTTCTCAAAATCACTTCTTTTTTTTTGCTCAATTCGTCCCCCCTCTCCGACCAGGGCTCACACTTCAATTCATCTCATACACTTACAGCACTCGACCTGATCTCGCTCGGCATTCGCCACCTCGCTAGATGGCAACCCTAATGCAGAACTCTTCTCAGCCTCCCTGCGCTCCGTTACCCCCCGATCTCGAGCCTGACGACGAATGGAAGCAGACGCTCAAGATGAACATCGAGGCGGGGCTCCGCTCCATGGTCGACGAGGCAAAACAGAAGCTCAACGACGAGCTCGCCAAGGGAGTCATCGGAGCCGAAGAGCGCGAGCGCTTGACCGCCGACCACCTCGCGACGCTCAAAACCATCCGCCAACTCGCCGAGGAACAGTTCCGGATCGCACTCGAGCGAGAACGGCAGGAGAGACGGTGGGCTTCTGGCGAACAGCTAGATCAAGCGTGGTCAGAAAGCATGATGAAGGAGCAACAGGCTATCTTCGACAGGATAGAGAGGGAAAGGAAGAACAGCGCTCCCCCGACGTCTCTTCAGCCCGGCCCACCCCAACTCCCACCCCCACCCCCACCACCCCCGCCTCCACTTCCCTTCCAGTTCCAGCCCAGACCCGATGTTCCTCCTCCAGAAAGCTCTACGCCGACTCCACTCCCATTCAATCGCAAGGCGGAGCGTGTCGCCAGAACACCCACACAGACGGTAGATTCTGAACGAGACATTGGTCCCTACTTTTCTCGCCCAGTGAGCCACGAGCGTGACGAGCTCGCTGCGTCTCCAGACGACATTCCCTCGTTCCGACCTACCCGCAAGGTCCGTGCCGGATCCGTCACTTCCATGGGTTCCTGGAAGGCGCCATCCATCCTCGACATGGAAAAATCCTTCCTGGAACGTTCCAAGCCCTCGCCCATATTCGACGAACCCGAGTACATGCCACGTTCCGCTCGCACACCCACCGATCCGCTTGATCCGACGCGCAAGGAGAGCATTCGACGTAAACCGAGCATGAATGCGAGACCCATCGTGCAGGAGTTTTGGAAGCCGTCGATGACCCCCGAGGAGGACGCGCAAATGTCACGCACATTCACGCTTGCGAGACGGAGCAGCACTGCGAGTGCCACGTCATCTTTCAAAGCACCGTCTATCCTCAGCGCCACATTCACAGACCCCCTCGATGCGCTGTCCACCAACGTCGACCGAGAGCGATCGAGCATTCATTCCGCGGATCAAGAATGGAGCAGCCTGGACAGAGCCCGGGAAAAGGACAGAGAGCGTGAGAGACCTGGGTACGTGCACGCCGATGACCGTTCGGTGCATACCAGCAACCAGAGGCTCGAGGACCGCATTGGATTTTCCCAGCTCCCGACCACGTCTCCAAATTCCGCGACATTCCCTCGCCCTGGGGACAGCTCTCGCGTCCATGTCCCGCCTCCATCCGCGAGCCGACCCATCGTCAACAAGAGGTCATTCACGATTGAGGATGCGTTCCCGTCGCAGCCCAGTCACAGCTCCAGGAACTGGAATATGGTGTCTCGCTCCCCGTATGAGACTCGTTGGGAAGGTTCGTCACGTTCTCCCCAGACCCCCGAGGAGGTAGGGCGGAGTTGGCAGTCCTCGCAACTCCGAGGGCGGTTTTCCTCGCAAGACATGCGACACTACTTCCAACAGGATGGGAGCTACTATGGGTCTCGCCCTGTCCATCCACACCGCGAGGACTTTGAGGAGGATGGATCGGACGATGGATTTGATAACAGGAACTGGCGAACTCGAGATTATAATGAACGGCGTATACAGGATATCGAGGAGGAATTACGGAAGCGGGAGGAGGCTGCGAATAAGCGTGAGGATGAGCTAGCGAGGAAAGCGGAAGAACTTCGACGCGAGGATGAGGTCAGGAAGAAGAAGGTCGAAGAGCAGAGACGCGAGGAGGAAGTTCGGAGATTAGAGGAAGAGGCCAAGCAGCGGGAAGACGACGAGGCTGAGCGCGAGGCAGAACTACGGAGAAAGGAAGAGGAAGCCAACCGAAAGGAGAGGGAGGCTGCGTTGAAAGAGGAAGAGGCGAGGAGAAAGGAACAAGAGGCGAGGAAGAAAGAACAGGAGGCAAAGAAGAAGGAACGAGAGGCTCGGCTCAAGGAAGAAGAGGCTAAACGGAAGGAGAAAGAGGCGAGGTCCAGGGAGTTGGAGGCGAAACGAAAAGAGGAGGAAGTGAAGAGGAAGGAACAGGAGGCGAATTCGAGGGAAATGATGGCCAGACGGAAGGAGGAAGAAGCCAGACGGAAAGAGGAGGAGGTCAAGGTGATGGAAGAAGAGGCTAGACGCAAAGAGTTTGAGGTGAGACGGAAACAGGAAGAGGCAGAGCGAAAGGAGGAAGAGGCGCGGCGCAGAACGGAGGAAGCCATTCTCAAAGCGGAAGAAACTCGGAAGAAAGAGGAGGAGTTGCGCAAACGTGAGGATGAACTCAGGCGCAGGGAGGAAGACCTTAACCGCAGAGAGGCGGAAATGCGTCGTAGGGAGGACGGCAAGGCACAACAGGAATTTCGGAAACGAGAGGAGGAAATACGTCGTCAGAGGACCGAAGACAGGAAGAAGCAAGAGGTCTGGGAAACTTGGCCTCCGGAGACATTTCGACCTACGCCGTCTCCTCAGACGCCTAATTCTTCGGGTCCCTGGCCGATCCCTAATCGTAACGAACGTAGCACACCTGCCACAGCGAGCCCACCTGTCGATCGAGTCAGTACGAGCGCTTCCAATCGTAGCAATGCTACCAGTGGCTGGTCATCGACTTCCACGCGACCCACTTCTACTTCCACTACCAGTACCCAGCCGTCCAGTACTCCCAAACCAACAGGACCGGCGACTCCAGCACCGAAGCCTCCGACTAGTGGCACCCCAAATCCCTCGTTCACGGAGGCTGAGTTCCACCGGCGACAGGCTGAGCAGGCTCAACAACGCGAAGAGCAATTTAGACGTGAGCAAGCGAGGTTAGCCATGCAGGAACACGAAAGGCACACAAAGGCGGGTAAAACGATGTCCAAAGAGGATGTCATAAAGCTATTTGAAGCTCACCGCAACCAATGGGACAAGATTCAGACCCTGGGGTCGCTGATATGGGAAGACTTTCCCTGGCCCATGTTCAAGCGACCGAAAGCTCCTGACGACCTGACCTCGTCTACCATCACTGCATATATGCTCTCGACGATGCACCCTCAGGACAGAGCCACGAAGGAGCGTATCAAGGACAACATTCGGAGATGGCATCCTGATCGCTTCAACTCTCAGCTCCTTCCGAAAGTCAAGGAGAGCGAAAGGGAACGAGTCTCCGAAGGCGCTGGATTGGTAGCGAGGATACTCAACGACCTCTTGCGCATGCACTCACAAGACACTTTCTGACATGAAAAGGAGTGAGTGTCTAGCACGTATGGAATCTAGGACGGTCGGGCTTACCTCGTCGTTTGAATGTAGCTAAACCATCATGCACTATGATACCCCATATCAATCTTCATCTGTATGCATATTTCAGTACCCAGACATGTTACCTACTACTATCCGTAGGGAGGAATGTTGTACTATATATATGTTGGGCATCGTCGTGGCGTTCTGCGTTGAAGCTTCGTGTACGCGGGTGTTTTGTCGCCGCTTCCGTAGCCCCCAGAATAACACGAAACTTTGACAGCTTGGTGGAGGTACGCGATGCTCACATACAGTACAACTTCTCATAATGCATAATGTCGGGCGGTAGTCTACAGTCATGCGTGTGACTACTGTGACACCGCCTTGTCCGTCGTCTGCGTCAACGTTGCTGTTTCCAACTGCCTCGAATCTCTGCAGATGCCGAGAAAGGTCAAGAGACGTGTCAGATGTCTCGTATTTGATTGAAATCTGCTCCATCTGCTCGCATAACTGAAATGATCTGACCCAACTTCATCTCAGGCTCCTCGTCTTCATCCGCTGCCTCCTCTTCCTCATTGTCACCCTCTACCACCTCTCCTCGCTTGATTGCGAGTTCGTGATTCACCTGGGCAACAATCTCAGCATCCCCACCAGCAAATTTGTAAAGCGATTCCCCGATTTCGTTCTCCTCGACTGGATTCAACATTTCTTCAAGGGCGAGTGGCTTTCCAACGATCCGTTTGCGTTCTTTGAGACTATCAACAGCTGTCAAAAGATTTTCTTCAACTTCAGCAAGCTGCGGGAGGTGCAGAACTGCTGCACTGTGAGTTGGGTGGTGTGGAGGGTGTGATTCTGTGAGTTAGCGGATTGGGCAGCCGAAGATGTGCATGGGGTTACCCAGTCCTGGCAACTGTGGTCCCCCTGATAATGCATATCTGACCTAAAGTAGCTATGCATTATGCAATATGCACGGCCCATGCCGCCCAACATGGGCGGAGCCCGATCCCCATGCAGTATGAGAATTATGCATAATGAGAAGTTGTACTGCATGAACGAATGCCACTTCATACACCCGTCGACCCTTGCCAACAGCTGGCACAACCCACCTTTCGATCCACCGCGAAGAACACCCAGTGGCCATCGGCAACGCTGTCTTGCGGACACCCTTGCTCAGAAATGGGTCGTTTTCGTGAGGTTCTCGTACCCAAAGATGCTGTCATTCGACCACTGGCTCAAAGGTCAACATGCTGACGCTGCGTCAGCGAATTGACCCACACAGACCGACGCCACGCGTGGCGTCCATCATTTTCTCTAGAGTTTGGTAAGGCAAGTGACTCAAATTCAACCTTGTAAGTTGTCCGGCAATCGTGGCACCATGGGACGTCTCGGGTGATCCCCCCAAAGGATGCAGTACGCGCACGCAATGGTGTTGTCAAAGCCATCCCCACCGTTTTCCGAGATCTCGCTCACATGCATTTTTCTTTTTTTGATGATCGTACTTGTTCCAAGCGCTTCCGGTTCGTAAGCCCAATCGAGAAGAAAAAGGCCTGTACCACCCTGGAAACACGTCGACCTCGAGACTCCGCCGACCACGCTTTGATTGTTTTTCCCTTCCTCAAGGTCTTGACTCTTGAGAATGGAGGAGAAACGAATACGGTAACGTGCTTGGCTGGGACGAGTGTGCGACCGTGTTTGTGTCCAGCCCGAGTCCAAGATACAAAGTGCAGACAACTCTTGAAGTCTCGTGTACCGATCGAGGGACGTCGGTCCGAAATGTGCACTTCGTGTGGCTAAGCGTCGCGTACCCTTTTTTAGAGTGCAATGGGAGACTCGCAAAAGTGTCGTCAGATGAGTACGTTGTTTTTGCGCTTTTCAGATTTGAAGGAACTTGGCAGTCAACAAGTGAGTAAGTACCTATAAGTACATATTAAAAGCAAACAACGAACTCGGACCCACCCGACGGGCATATCGCATTCGAGACAACGAGACAACGAAACAAGGAATCAACTGGCACGTCCCGCCTGCGGAGTCCGGACCGTGCTCTTCACAGCTTCACGTCGACCCTGGACATGATGGGCGGGGTCCATGAATCAAGATGCCATCATACGATTTCCCGCCTGCTACTCACTTATTCTACATTGCACACGGTTGGATCCGAGGACTGGCTGGATGATCAATGCGTTGGAATCGCAGGACGCCATTGGGTCGTGAACCGTTGATTACGGGACCAGAATTAGGTGGAGCTCTCCGTTTTCCGTGATGAGGCGACGAGGAGAGATGTTTGTGAGGGCGGCATTCATTGAGAGGAAGAACAATAGCTGCATGCGGGAACGCAGAAGATCCCCCGATCGTCCGTGCTCAAAAGGTCGATTAGAAATGAAGGAATGGAGCGCGTTGTTACAGTGCTCTGTCATCCGTGTGGGTTACCGTAACGTTCATAAGTGAATTAGACTTGGGCAAGCATTTTTTTCCCAAGCTTTCGTCAGCTACAGGACTATAGATCTTGTGAGCACACCACTCCGACTACCAACGCTGGATGGAGTGAGGACTCCTTCAAGTTGTGGACATGTATATCCGACCGACTCATGAGTTCAAGACGATATCGAACGCGCCAGTGCGACGCTCGACAAAGATACAGCCTCTGTCGCAAGTCAATCAACCCCACCAATAACACCTCGCATAGCTCTTTCAAAATCTGTCCCTTGGAAACCCCGCGGAACGGCGAACGTATCGGACGTTGAGGTCATAAAGCCATCAGTATGTATTTCCCCAAAGGGTGCTCATAATCAGTCCAGCGTGGAAGGAACTTTGGAGAAGAGCGGGTCATCGGTCTATAACCCCGTCATAAGTACTTCAAGGATGGCAACAAACTTACCAACAGCGATCCGAAAGCCTGACTCGCGAGCGCCGAGCACCAGTGAGAGAGAGCTGAGAGGCGGCATTGAAATGCATGCCAATCTGCTCGAATCAACGGTTCAACGTTCAACCTCCAGTCAGGCCCACTGAGCTATCATATCAGAATTCAAGGTTTTTGGGACCGTCGGTTATCTGATCTGAAAGAGGAGGCACCGTTCATGAAACCACCGTCGACTCTCGACAACCAAGCCGAGTAGTCGATCTGAGTACTCCCCTCAATCCGAACTTTTCGTACGTAGGAGACGTTCGAGGACCGAGGGTACGAAAAGGACCATAGTACGAATCGATCCGCGGGCGCGTTGCTACCGTTTTCCAACCCCGACCATCACGGCTATGCTTACTTGCTTCAATCTCGACTCGTCGATACCAAGTACGGGCTCGTGCGTGCGTTCTCTTCTTGATGTTTAGATGAAGACGGGTTCAAAACCGGCGGTCAAGGAGTGGAAAGTTATGCGCACGCGTCCTTCCGATCGTGGCGGGGGTTCCCCCCGTTGGAACCACGGTATCAGCATGGAGTGGGGCTTGTGCGCGCCGTTGGTCCACATGCCGCAGCCATCAGAAGACGCGTCAAACCAATGCATCAGTTTCATTCGCTTTATCGTGCGTTCGGAAATGGGACGCTCGGAATGGTAGACGCAAATGTTCAGGCGCGGTAATTACTTTCCAAGGGAGGGGGGGTGCTCAATATCAATGACCGCGCGCGTTGTGTCAACTTCTTCTTCCTTCTTCTCCGAGTCGGTGCACATGAATCCGAATCCAAAAGTCTTCTCGCGCCATGTGCCGTTTCCCCCCAAGGTCCGATCCGCTCGCGCTTGCAGGCCCATCCAGACATGTCGATTCATTTCCCGCCTTTGACTTCTTTTTTGTTGTTGTTGAGATCATTCGTCCGAGAAGAACCAGAGTGCACAAGGCCATCGAGTTGAGCTTGAGGTGCCATACAAAGGCTGTCACGACCGCTCCGAGTGCCGGTTGTGGGGTTCGCGTCGCGTGCCCGGCACGCGATGCGGCGCGGCGAACTTCCACGGCGTATAGAGCCTCGATCATCGGGCCTGGCTATTATATAGCACATTTCGCTGGACTGAAACATGACAGTTGAGCTTACTAGCCGTTCTAGAATCTGTTTGCCCGCCGGCACCGCGATGGCATCGCAGAACAGTTCCTTTTGCAACACGCAGGCTTTGTTTTTTTCCCTTTGAACATGTCACTATGCTATGGAACGAAGGACTGCGACCAGAGCATCATGGTAGTCTGGTGACCAGTCCGTCTGCGAGGCAAACCGTCGATAGATTGCCTCGCACCAGACTGGGATCGTGGGTCGAGATTAAGTTTGGACGTCCGCACTACACCTCATATCTCCGGCGGAATGGTGACAAGTACGTCTCAACATGCCAGGGTACTCCCCTGATCGGTCTCCGCGGAAAAGCTGACCATTTTGATTTTGCTGAGATCATGTACTTTGCCAACTTTGCTGCTACATACTGTTGCGTTTTTGCAAATATCCTGCCTAGCAGTTTTGCCATCTTGGACGTCCAACAGCTCGTTCGTAGTAGGCCTGACCAACACGGACATTGAGAGGATCGTCACTGAGCAGGTTGACACACTCGAGTGACAGTACGTGGTACGGACTGCTACAGACTTGGCGCGGTGCGTCGTCGATTTAGTAAGAGCACCCCTGGAGACGGTTTGTGATCGGGGCCTGTGTTTCATGTCTACCTTGTCTGGCAAATAGCTGGGGTAAGTATTTGACTGAGTTGTGTGCTCGTTCGCGACTTGACGGTAAAAATTCGAGGGTCCCAGATCTGTTTTTGACAGGCAACAGCTAATCTCAGGCAAGCGCTCAGCCACAGGGAACCGGTGACGTAAAGTAGTTATGGAGGACCCTGAATATGATATGAATGGACGGTATTTCGCCCTCAACGAATAAGGAAAACTGTCTCCGTGTTCAAGGAGACAAGAAATTAGGTGAGCGATTCGTCCAGATCGAGTACAAGAACGAGTGTGGTCCAACGTTTGTGGGATGAAATGAAGACGATAAGTTGTGATTTGATGCAGTTGGAGCGGCCCATCCAATTTCAACGCGGATGAGTGGCACTGGAATGAATCGTGACAAAAGGTCCCGGAACGACAGAGTATTGAAGGTGGGCCCTGGTGGGGTCACCGGGGTATCTCACGGTATCCCTATGTAGAGCGAGCACTGCCGTTGGCATGTGGCGTCGAGCGGATTGAAATGCGCAAAGGGACGACAAGCGACGGTGCGGTTGAAATGATGGCCCGGCTGCAAGGATGCGAAGCTCGGCATCGACAGAACACACACATGGTGAAGGCTGCTGAAGAGGGTAGAGAGGAATGAAGCTCAAGTGATACGCGCGTTAGTTGTAAGTTGAATACATAAATTAAATTAAAAATTGATGTTGGAATGAAGGGTCGCGTCGACAAGTTTGTAGCTCTACTACTAGTAGAGCTAGTACTTCCACCGACCAGGTCAAAGCGCAGGGCCCAGGCTGATCTTACGCAAGCTGGACACGGACAGAAGAGTGACATGGCTGATAGGGCGAGTGGGTGATAGTTGGTGTCAAGAGGCAGACTGAGTGATTGACAGTTCGCAATTATGCAGTACCGGACGGTAATTTAGACACCTGAAACAGGGATTGACAGAACGAAGCGAGAGGCGGTAGAGTGTGGTGGTTGAGCCTGACGCTATTGCCAAAAGAGAGGGGAGGGTTGAGTTGTTACGTGAAGGTGAAGGGGGGGGGGGGACTCGTCAATACTCTCATGAAATATGAACGCACACACTGTAAAAGCTTGGGCGGGTCCGTAAGGAGTGTTTGTCGGTGCCGGTGATTGGCGATGTTTGGTAATTATGTCGTGGGGGGGAAACAAGGACAAACAAGAGAAAGAAAAAAAGACGGAAAAGATTGGAAGTTGAGCGGGTGTTCTGGAAATGATTTCAGGCGAGATGGACGGGCTGTGGAGGGAAAAGGAAGGGGGCTGGGGGGGGGGGGGGGGGGGATGCGGCGGAGACACGTGTGAGGAAGGGCAGTGATTACCTCAGCGACGGGGAGAACCCAAAGGTGTGGCTCGGCTGATCCGCGCTTGCAGTCGAGTACGCCGTTTATGTGATTTTCTTCTGTCCCCGGGGAGGTGCATAAAATGGCGTCGAGTCTCCCTGGTTTTTCTTTTTTTTTTTTCTCGCTCAAGTTTCGACCTTCGCGGGTTTGGATTGAAGATGCAGACCACGTCCATGTCCGAAGACGACGCCGCCTACTCTGCCCTCCTCACCCAGCTCCTCTCCGACTCCGCCCCTTGCCGCGATGCCCGTGTCCACTCCTGGATCGAGCACCAATATGACTTTGCCTTTTCCGAGCTGTCCGCACCCGCCCCTTCTGCCCGTCCTCCCTCCCCCTCCCCCTCTTCCCCCCTCGGCGCCCCCCGCGCCCCCCCCACCGACCCTCCCGCTTCCCCCCTCCTCCCCCGCCCCTTCTGCCCGTCCTCCCTCCCCATCCCCCTCTTCCTCCCTCGGCGCTCACCGCGCTCACTCCATCGACCGTCCAGATTCACCTCTCCTCCCCCGCTTCTCTTCCGAACGTCCATCCTCCCCCTGCCCCTCATACGATGCCCTCTTCTTCCCACCTCCCTCCCTCCCTAGATCCGACGACCAGGACTTTGAGGAAAAAGAACGCCTCCGTGCACTCCGCTTCATCGTCCAAGAAATGGTCCACTGGAAATCCCCAGCTGCGCAGCCATCCCCTCATCACACCCACGACAAGGTCTGCTTTCCTTCTCTTCCTTCTTCTTCACTCTCACTGACATCTCCCAGCCCCTCCCAGCCCCTCCACCCTCCCCTGCCTCGTCCCTCACCCGGTCCACCTCGTCCCGCATAATGCGCTCCCGTTCATCGTCGACCCGCATATCCCGTCTTCCCTCCTTCACGAGTACCCTCTCGTCGGATCAGAGCCAACCACACGAGAAACCTCCCCCTCTACCCGTGTCTGTCATAGTTCACGGCGAATTTCAACATGAACTAGTTCTACCAATTGACCGTCCTCTCGTCGATGGCTACCTGCACAGACGCGACGACTCGCTCCCTCATTCGCTCTTCCATCCCCAAGACCAAGACGGTCAATTTTTATGCACTATCCCGGACGACAAGGACTCTGTGCAACCATCCCCGACGCTTTCCAATTTCTCGTATGCTTACTCCCGCGACAGCTCATTCACTACGCCGTATGGGAGTTCTCCTGCATCCCCAAGCAGCGTCATTTTTTCGTCGTCTTCATGTTCTCCAGAGAACATTGCCCTCCCGACTTCGCCAGTCGACGACCAACCTTTCTTCAGGGACCCAATCACGGGCTCAGTCCACGAGCGTACACCCTCTCACCAAACCTCTCCAGCCCCAAGAAAGACTGCTTTCCCCCTCTCTCCAAGTCTTGGTTCTCTCGCCGTGTCACCACCCCGAACGAACGTGTTTCGTGCGTCTCCTCCCTCCCACTCATTTCCGCTGGCGAACCTGCCCGCGGATGATGCACCCCGTCGCCTCCGCCCTCCGAAATTAACAGAGTATTCTCAGTCGCGTTGGTCCGTCGCAACGACAGCTTCTATGACACCATCGACTGCGGAACCTAAACCTAGCGTGCTTTTGGATCCAAGAATCCCTCCCAAGGGGAAGAAAGACAAGGGCCTGAAAACGCCCAAGAAGCGCACGCGTTTCATCAGTCTCATTTCACGCCTCTCCCCAGGTCGTACCGATACTTCATCTACTACGATGACCAGTCAGACAGGGGACGACATCGAGTACAACTCCGCCAACGACAGTGACATGGAGGACAAAGAGAAGAACAAGCGAGGGAAGCCGTTGAACAAAAAGTCATCACTTGCCTCCCTCCGAGCCTCGTTCTCCATCTCTCGGGCATCCTTCAGTTCACAACGTCCCCCCATGTCCTTTTCAATCGAAGAGGCACCTCCGTTGCCCACATCGCCTACGCTGATGTCACCTATGACAGACTCTTTCACTTCCTTGGAAGTTGCTTCATCCCTTCCAACGGCGTCTCTTTCGAAAATACCGTCTCGGGCGAACGCAATCAACACCCCTTTGCCTCCTATTCCACAGTCGGCATCCACGATTACAACCTTCCAGAGTTCATCTCAGCTCTCGATTTCTGATACCTCCGCTGCGTCAGCGTCCGGGTCGCACGCTTCTTTAGTATGCCTCAGCACAACCCCAAACGCGTCCCGAATTTCTCTTCTTCCTGCCCCTAGTAAGCGGACGTCCCTGGCGTCCGCGGCAGGCGTCGAACCAAGGGCTACCAAGCCGGTAACTGCTAACCAGCCAACCAGCCGATCGAAATCGATCTTTCGGTTGACAGCAAAACCAAAAACCCTCAAGATGCCTCTGACTCCGGGACCCAAAGAAACGCCGGTGCCGTCCAGGCTTCCTATCACCGGCAACACATCTTTGCCTTCGCCTACAACTGCGCGTTCTAGGATCCCCCAGTCTCCAACCAAATTTAACCCGCCAGCCAAGCTGGTGACTGTGATTGGGACACAGTCACGGCAGGCCCCTGCGCTTGCCAGTCCTGGCCCGACATCTCCTACATCGAAGCTTCCGATGCCACCCTCCCGCCCACCTCCAAAGGCTCCGCGGTCCATTACGATACTGGAAAACCCACCGGTGGAGAATTTGCCTTCTCTTCCAACGTCATCCAAGTTGCCGATGCCAGCATCGACCAAGGTTGCACGTGCTGCAACTGTCAGAGGTTTCTGGAAAAGACAGTAATTCTTCGCTGACCGGTATGTTCGTGTCATTCTTGCGTTGACACTCTTCTGAAGCAATGCTACAGTTGCGAGAAGTCCATGAAACTCTGAACCGTATCTGCGACTCGGTACCTCCTGGCGATTTTCCCGACTCCCGTTCCCTTCGTAACCCAACTATCACGGTCCTTACTCGCTCAGCATTCATACATCACGCCAGTTCGCTCGTTCTATCACAGTGATACGTCGCTCCTTTCTGGCTTTCAACCCCGTCTTGCATCAATCCTTGTTGTGGAATTACGTGTACACATTTCATCCCTTCGTCGGGTGGCCGCTGGATCACCTTCATTACTGGATTCTCGCAAGCCTTCGTGGCATTTGGTCATGGTCCCACATCTTTATTTTGTATATATTGTGCATACATTATCCTCTTAGTTCACTTTCATTTCCTTTTACAGGGCAACTTGGTCGTGGGAGGGGTGCCCTGTCTCTCCAAAAAAGAAAATTATCTCACACTTGTCTCCAATAGGCTCATCACTCTCATCCATCCGTCTTATACTAACTACACTTGCATTCACTCTTTTCGCATGTCGGCAATACCTTTCGCATCATCATCTCTCTCGTAGATATATTTATCAGGATCAATTAGTAACATCATCTGTAGACTTGGGGGGAAGCAAAAGAAGAAGAATATAACGCAATTTTCCGTCTATCTTGCATAGGATGTTTCTCAAGGCATTGTGCCGCAAGTAACGTTGGACGTGCTATCAGATTCTAGCGGGAGGAAGACTTCAGAATCTAACTTTTCAATTATGACCATCCATCGATAAGAGATGCCGTCGGCCCAAAGTTTTTTAAAAAACCCTCGGCGCTGTTCATACCTCGAGATCTCGAATTTCAGCCTAATCTAACAGTACGGTACGGTACTCCTGGGGCAGTGGGGAACTCGATCGATTGATAAAGAGACTTCCGAAGCGTCGGAGAAGTACCCAACTTCGTCGGCGCTCCGGCGCCTCATGTTCAAGGCCCATCCTATCTCAAAGTTCTCAAGTTTCGAAATTCTACAAGGTTTGATTCCCACGATTTCTTATGTACATAGAGTTTCGTTGGTCGGGCGGAAGAGAGAGAGAGAGAGAGAGAGAACGTTCTCATGCCCACCTCGACCCTCTCCGAACTGACCGGTGTACGTGACAACTTGAAGTTTTAAGGGAACCGTGTGAGGGGGGGGGGGGGTTTGAAACGGTAAAGTCTCCTGGTCGCAAGTTTCTTTACGCGCGCGAGTACCTCACTTGTATCACTATTAGCTACATAGCATCATGGTACGTCTGTGCGGGACTGCGGGTCCGAGGACGCGACTGCCCTACCGGTTCCTCGGAGTCGTGCAACGCCTTTTTTTTTTTTATATAGTTTTTTTCCCGCAAGTGGCTTCCTTTCTTTTGATCACCCTGAATACGATTTTTCCAAACATCGAATCTCTCAGATCGCTACGGGCAGGCAGGCAGCAGTCGAAACAGGAACAGGTCCAAAGTTTCAAGGAGAGGTGTGTTTGAAACGCCGCGTGGTGCTCTTGCATGTTTGACGGGCTGTACGGTGTCCGATCGTCACTTGGATCATCGTGATGCCTCTCAGTTGAGCGCGTTTCACAGTGTGTGGGATCAAGGTTCCTTCTCCCGGTCCGTCCTGGCTCAGTCCTGACTGTACAGTGCTTATCGGAGACTCGACCTTTGAACGTTAACGGGTTCAAATGCATTGACTGTCGCCGTTCCCAGCGGTACAAGGAATCACGTTCCCTTCTTCGTTTCTCTTTTGTCTATAGCATTTTACGCCCCTTTCCCCCCATACCCTTTTATTAGCACTCGCAAGCGAGCTCATTGTCGTCAAATCAGTGACGTTGCTTTATTTGATACGGATACGTTACTAACTAACTTATTAGTATGCATGCGTACTAGCCTATACCCTCTTCCAGACGACCCTACGTGGAGTGAAATGAGGTACTTGGAAGTTGGGTCGCATTCAAGTTGTTCGGGACCCGGGCCGTATGCAGTATGTGCTTGTAGCAGTACGTACTCACATACATGAACTGACAGTTCGCGCGCGCGTTCTAAGTTCTCAATTTCTCGGAGCCCGAGTCCAAACGTTCGATAACACTGAACAGCCTTGATCGGCGGTGGACGGTACAGGCGAACCTCAGATTGGCACATATTAAAACAAAAGAATGAAATGAAATGAAAAACGTCCGTAACAAGGTCAGGAGAACCCGCGAAAGATGCAATGTAACTTGCTTACATGACACGTGCCACAAAGACCATGCCAATCATGGACGATGTGAATGAGCTGCCAAGGTCCACGCGGTTCATTGTGGATTCGAATGCGTGTTTTTCATAACTTGCCTCGATCATGATGCGGCGACCAGCAAACGTCATTCATAAGACCAAAGTTTGGGGGGACAAGACGGTAGATTCGCCAGAATGAGGAAGCCACAACTTCATGGCCCCCCAAGGAGGTTCAAGGAATTTCGAATGCACCGCCCAAGCATCCGATTCGGGACGTGTCCGATACCGCGTGCTGACCATTGAACAATACGATGGCGAGGCAGTTGAACGCATCCCCCCCAAGTTTCAGGCACGCTTGCCGGGACCAGCCTTGAGCGGTATGAAACGATTCACTTCTTTCTGAGATTGGCTCCCCACTCAATTTTGCAGTCGTCGCTGTCTTATCTCGAACCTCAGGCTTGAGAGTTCTTTCTCGGTTGAGTGATAGGGCTCTGCTCTTCTACGAATTCCGTCAGTTGTCTTCATCCGGCGCCTCGGGGAACCACGAGTCTTGGGTTGTGGCTGTGATCCTGGGCTCGGTACCTCCGATGAGGGTCGAGGTATTCGCCGGACAAACGGATGCGACCAGGGGTACGTCCGAGTCTATGCTGTCGCCGCTTCTCTCGAACCTGTGTCTGTTGCTAGCAGGAAGAACAATTCGTTCACGCTACTCGGCTCGACGACACACCGTCTGTTGTTGGAACTGCGGCATGATTGTAAAAAAAAGGGATGGGTTCAGTGTGAACCAGAACCAGAGTCGCCCGTGTCGATGGAGCATCCATGTACATATCTGGCTGGTAAGATACTGCGTGTCGTCATTTGAGCCTTCCGGCGGAGGACGGGAAGACGCGACCACTGTTCCCGTTAAGGGGTGATAAGCACTGGGTATGATGCATGAACCTGGGAGAACACGTGTCGAAGCCCGTCAAGGTCGACTTGGAGCGTCCAAACTGCCCCAGATCTGTTCCGGCGATTCCTCGGCGTCGGACGCTGTATCCGTGCAGCCTTCGTGGTACGTATCTTGCCCATTAAAATGCTATCGTCACGGGAGGAAAAAAAGGGGTGCACGGCGAGGTCGCGTCGATATCGTTGACTTTGTGCGCAGGTCGATATTTCGGGAACACAAAAGATGGGCAGCAAGAGTGGGAAACCAATGCTTGGTGGCGTGCCCGGCGAGCGACATGTACTGAGCGGCTATGTGGGTGGATCATCTATTAGATAATTGCGAACAGAGCCACATGGCCGTGAGATGGGGTCGTCAAGTCAGCCTACCTTTCGAGGAGAGGATGGATACATCAGCAACGGCGGGATCCATAGAAACCGAGACTGGCGAAGGCGGTTGCGATCGTGATACCAAGTGAGTCGGCATGCCTCCATGCGTGGCTCGTCCGAGTCGAGGGCCGGCTGCAGGCATGGGAGCCCCGCTACTGGTAGGTTAGATTATGGTAAGGTTTATACTGCGCGTCTAGATCCTAAGCTTACCTCCTTCAAGACTGGTGAGCGATTTCTATTTCATAACGATGTTGGTGCGCAGGTCGGAGGGTTCGAGTTTCCGTTTGGCTGAATCCCTACTACGAGGTCAGCTGGACGAGATGGTTCGAACTGACTTTTGAATTTCGTGGTAGTATGAACCCAAGATCTCTCACTTTGACGCCCCCACCACGGAGAGTACGGGCCGGGGAGGAGGGCCGGAAGGAGAAAAGTTGTGAGGTGACAAAGATATGCACCACCGCCCTGCAAGCTATTCGTCTTTCCATCTACTATGGTACCATGAAGTCGGATATAGCAATCTGAGAGCGTGCGTGGTATTGTAGCCGTCGCGTTGTACTATCTCTTCCGTGATGAACGTTTGAACCCAGCGGATGGAACTTGAAAGGTACTAGCCACTGCCCCTTGGAGCATTCTGAGGGATCCTTGGCTAGATACTTACCTATACAGCCGATATCCTTAGAATGCTTTCGGTGAGTCAGATCCTCCGCAATGACCGTGTAGGAGACCGACATCACTTTGTCTTGACGCGTGTTGTTCTGTTCAGCTGTCGACATTTCCGCTCTGACCACCGTGTCAAATTCAAGTTGTGATCGTTGCGGTGCTCAACGTAGAACTCATTACGGATTTCCGCAGTTCGCTTGCCGCTCTTGACGCACACGAGCTCTATTGCTTAGTGGGATTTGGAGTCACTGAGCTCCATGGGGAGTCTGCCATTGTTAAGTAATCGCCGCGTATACCGATCTGGAGACATATTTATAGCCCTCCCTTGCCAACGGGCGGTGACCATATTATTTAGAAAAACATTGGCCAAAGTCTTTGGCGCCAAGGATATTTATAGATGCATCGATGGCCCTGTGCGCTCAAGGTTCGTCTCCGAGCGTTCAGCTCTCCGCAGCAAGTATATTCCTTTCCTCCAGTGCAACGAAAACGATGACCCTAGCTCGTAGTGAGTCAATTACCACACCAGTTCAATACATTGAAGGTGGTAACTCAAACATGGTTTAGTCGACGAGGTCATCACATCCTTGCACCAGAATCTCTCCCCTCGTGGATTTAACCCATCGTATTTTTGCAATCTCCGACGGCTCCCGGTAGCAGGCAGAACACAAAAGCACCACCAGAGTCACGGGTACTGGATTCTGACATCACCTTGACTGTAACGCTAGAACACCTTTGGAGACAGTACAGCAATATGCCCATGCCATCGGCCGATTATAAGTTTAATGGTTACCGAATGGTATAAGACTTGATAGCGTAACCGAGTTCATGTGCTGCTGCGGCGCCAGCATGGCGTTACACACCCGGTCGATATGATTGCTGTGGGGTCTGTGCAACGCCAGATAGTGGGGTGTTACTCTACCATTTTGCCACCATCTGACGGCTGCGGGCACAGCTGCACTCAGAATGTTTTCACCCTAACGTTGGTACGGCCCCCCTATCCCGATCATATCGCTTTTGATATATTAACTAGAATCTTTATGGAAATGATTATCCCTACGACGTCCAGATGAAATTATCCGTCACGATCTGCTCCACTTTGAACCGCCCCGTCTTGCTAGATATTACCTCCCGGGATGCATAGCAAGTCACCGGAGAGGCTGGATGTCTGCAGAAAAAGGTATAAAAGCTGGGTTTGCAAGCTTCTCCTCCCTCCAGTTCAACAGACTACTCCAATTACTAGCTAACAAACATGTCCATGTCTCTCCTCTCTTCTCTTGCTCTCGCAGCACTTGTGACCGTGGCTCAGGCCCAGTCTCTGACTGTTGTCAACAAGTGTTCCGAATCCGTCTTCCTTTATACCCAGACCAGTTACGGTACTATCCGGAACAACCTGAACGTTGCTGCTGGTGCCAGTGCCAACTTGGGCATTAGCTCCAACTGGGATGGTGCCGTCAACGTCGGTGAGCCGTCGGTCTTCTTCGCTGACCTTGGAGTTCTGCTCACGCTCGTAGGTACTGGATGTAACAGCGCGGGTTCTTGTACCACCGGTGGTCCCACCTGGAATGGTGTGACCCCCTTCAGCAGGGCCGAATTCAACTTTGTAAGTTTCCAGCTCAATCAGCTCATTTCAACCGTCGAACGCCTTTCTTCCTCATGTAGTGGGCTATACCCGGTTCAGTTACCTACGACATCTCCCTCATCTACGGCTACAACGTTGGGATGAAGATCTCTTCGGCTGACACTGCTTGTGACGCGTTCGCTTGCACCATCAATTCCGGATGCGTCAGTACACATTACCTCGAAGCTTTTGTTCACGCGCTGACACGGTCTTAGCCCGTCCCTGGCCCGAGCGGTTCGTGCTACTCCCCCTGCTGCTCTTCCTCCGCCGCATGCCGTGGTGGTGCTCTCCCTGCGAGCGGCGGAGGCTGCGTGAACAACGCCGGCCCTGGTCCTAAGAGTTCATTCTACTACGGCACCTGCTACAACGCATACGCCTTCCCCGACAACGACGGTGCCAGTAAGTCATGTCACTCTTCGTATCAGACTGCATAAACATGGGTATTCACGCTTGCCCACCTGCAGGCGGATACGAGCCTGCCGACCTTGTCGACTTCACTTGCCCCAACACCCAGATCACCTTGACGCTCTGCCCTGGTGTCACGTCCAACTATCGCTGAGCCCAGCGCTCGTTCGCGCTAGTCAGCGACACGCCTCCCCGAGCTGCCTTGCCCACTTGACGTGCGTGTTTTGGGCCCTTTCGTTCGGGGGTATTTCGGGGATGGCGGATAACATTCTCGTTGGCTTTCAAAAGAAATTATGCTTGGACTTCCTCTGCCGATCTGTGTAGACTAGAACAAATACAACTAGAGTCATTTCGTCTGTCCGGAAATCCTTGTGCCGCCCAGCTGCAAGTTAGTGTAGCTACTATCGGTTCGCTTCTCGTTCAAGTCGCAGTTCAAAGGAGGTACGACGGGGAGCACTCGAGCTTTTTTGAAGGAGTTGGACGAGAACCAAAAAAAAAGGACCAACGTCACGATGAATCCAAATCTACGCCATCCCCGATTGTTTTCTTCATCCGGGGGACGGGGAGACCCATGATTGGCTGCCATCAGAATGAATCAATTCGCATCCAGATCTGCATGGGAACGTAGTCTCGGTACCTGTAGTCTTCGAGCCCATCGGATGCCCCGGGTCTGCCGCGCTTTTTTTTTTCCCGACGGAATCGCGGTTAGCATGAGAGCAGCGGGTGGACCAATCACTGATACAAAGGTTGAAGGTTGAACACTGACCTGTTGACTTTCCCATGATCTTTGATACAAACATCTGAAGGTCTAAAAGGAGAGTCCTCGGAATATGCCCAGGGTACGACAGAAGCACGAACCAAGCAAAAACCCCTCACATAAAGAGGGCAGGTACCAAAGTAGGTGGGCGGCCCACAAGCTCGGTCGCGTCAGGAATCTGAGCATCGAGAACCTCGAATATATTGTCCAGCACGGAATGTCGCTAGAACATTACACGTACACAGCGATAACCAACCGAATCCCCTAAATACAACACATGTCATCTCTTCGAGAAGCCTGTCAGATCACAACGAACTGAGCCCAGCCCAGATACAGAACATTATGCTAGAGGAATATCCATGATCCACCTCGTAAGCATGTCCTGCGAGAACACACAATTAGTAAGAACGTTCTCAGGAGGATGACCCCCACGCAGACAACTTACCAAAGCAGCATCCGGCTGATCGAACGGCACCATGTGGCTGCAACACGAGAAGAAGGTATCAACATGTGTTCCGCCGAAGACGCAACCGAAAAACTGACCCAGCTTCGTGGACCGTGACGAAGGTGATGTTACCCGCACCCGAACTACCGCCGTTTGCACTGCGCACGGTACCTGCAGCTGTGCCGGACAACGTTATCCATTGCTGCGTTGGCGCAGTCGTAAACTCGTCGAGGAAATCAGTTTCGAGAACTTCGAGCCAACGTTCGTTACCCTACAGTGGAGTCAACAACCATCCATTCCCCTCACGTCGAGGAGGACTTACGATGTAGTTGCACATCATATCTGCAACGTCAAACGTCAGATTACCATTTACTACTTAGAACACCACAGACGAGATGGGAACAGCCCACTCACCAGCGTTCCCAGCATAGACCAATAACCTCACACCGTCGTTGATCAATGGGAGCAACAAAGCGGGAGTGTTGTGCATCGAATCTCCCTGAAGCATAAACGCCTGGTTGACAGCCATGTTGCAAGATTCAAACTTCCGCTGAGGGTTTACGCCTAGCGCAGCTTTGACATCGGGTTGATTCAGGTAAGTTTCAATCCAGCCCATTTCTCGATAGCAGAGGGGGCCATCCGTCTCGCGGTCGCAAGGACGGCGTGCATCATAAGGGTTCAAGCCAGATTCTAAAGAGGAGAAAATAAGGTTCAAAGCGACAAACCCGAGATTTGAGGTGAGACCCACGTTGGATAGGACCATACAGCTGGCTGTTGCAGTACAAAGCTGCGGGAACGCAGACTAAGCGAGAGTTATAGTCATAGCAAGCTTTTGCGAGTCTCTTGCATGTCGGTACCTTGGTCCTGAGCGCCTGGCACTGTGGTCCTTCGGGGTCATCGTAGATAGGGTATGGTCCCTCGCAGAGATAGTCAGGTATCGAAGCCATCTGGATATAGTTGTCGGTCATCCCGTTACCAAGCATGACAGATGCGAGGTTGATTCTAATGAGTGCGTTGTCGGCACCGGACGACGTCGTCAAAGGGACCCCCTTGTTCTCTTCGTATATCACGCTCGCGATGTTCGGCGCGTATGTGCCACCGTAACTCTCAGCTGCGAGATGGAAGGGAAGGGACGCGTATTCGGGGAAACGGGAGAGGAAGAGTTCCAGGAACACATACACGTCCTTGCCCGCGACTGGGCTGGTGTTGACGGTACTCCCGTCCTCGACGTAGGAGTATCCCACATCGACGGGCTGGTCGAGGAAGATAACGTTCGCATTCGTGTTCCAGCTGTGGGGGTTCGGAGTCGTGCTGGTGCCGTTGTCGGCGATGCGGCATGGGCCGAGCTCGAAGAGCAGACCCGTGGTGGAGCTGCAGCCAGGGCCACCATTAAGCCACATGACGAGAGGGGCATCCTCTGGCGAGTTTCGGGCCTCAAAGAACCTGGGAAATCAAGTCGCGACTGCGTCAGACCGTGACTGCGGGACGTGGGGTAGGATGAAACGGACCAAAAGAAGAGGTGTTTGTCGTCGGTAATATCGAGGTATCCAGAGTACTGCTTGACGGACGGATCGCAGAGCGTAGGCTCGGTAAGCCTTAGCTGATAGTCAGCAAAGTGTGAGTGCTGAATGAGCTCGTCTACGTTGTGCGTGTCCCGTCAGCCACCTGCTGCGTTTTACATACTGCTTAGAGACTCACACGTCAAGCCGTGCTCCTGCACAAAGGTCTTTCCATCTATCCACTTGTGGATTTTCGCACCAGCCTTGCTCAACGTGGAGTGGAGTGGACTGGGCAGCCCACTGACCGTGTCACGGACTGGAGACAAGGTATCACCGAGAACGACCTGTGCATCAGGGATAAAAGACGCAAGGACGGTGGAGAGGAAGACGAGAGGCAGCAAACTGAGTACCTTCATCGTCGTGGTGGTGGTAACTGGACAAGCTGTGTACTCTCAAGTCTGGACTCTGTCGTCAGCTCAGCTGGGAACATTCCGGGCCCGCTCTGCTCGTTTTCGGCAACAATAGCCTCTCTCTTCAATGATCATCCGTATCTACCCGTATTATACACTTATTTGCTTTCTACCTCTACCCCGTGAATAGCATCTTCAAGCAGCGCCAACGCGACGCTTGCGGATCCCCACGAAGACTGAAATCCCATTCCAGAATGACTACATGTGGACGTGTGGTCAGCACACACCTCATCCCAGTGCCCGTAGATTCGACTCTGTATTGAGATCGAAAACTCACCCATAGTTATAGACAACCGGAATCTTCCCTCCTTCTCTCCGTTTGAGAGAACCAACCTCGAGCCTGATTCCTCCCTTTCTCGCAGGGCGCAGCCCGCACCCTTCGTCAACGATGAGCGCTTCGAGGTCTTCAACCATCGGTTCACGGCTTGCACGGACAGGGGGAGGTGCAAGGTCGGGACAGAGCGCGAGCACATGGGTGAGGATGTAGGCTCGATCCGTGGCACGCGGTACCGGGTACCTAGTATCAATGATTTTCGATGAGGGAAACATGAATCTGGGGACTCTTGCAAGGGGAATACTTGCCAGTCGTTGGGCACTTTGATCCCACCAACGAGCAGCTATTTGATATGGTGTTGAGCATTTCCTCGCTCTGCGAAATATGGAAGTAAAGAAAGACACACGTCTCCTGTACACAGTGGCATCAGGTAAACATATGATCCATCCGCCCCAGAGAGCGTTCTTCCATACTTGATCCATGGCGCGCGTAGACGGATGGTTTGTCCACGAATGGGATAAACATCCTTATCTTCGATACCTCCAAGAAAGCGGGCGCCAATCCCAGGGCATGCGATGACCGCTGCTGGATTCGTTGTGCTGTCCAACACCTACGGATGTATCATTTTAGCGTTCGAGTGTGCTGACCCAAAGAATTCACAAGATAGATGCCCAATGAGTATCACCTGAGAAATATGCTGCAAGTTCACCCGCTTCGTAGAGCCTCCACCAGATAGAAAGCGGGCAAGGAGCCAGTTCAGGTATGCGGGTGTATTAAGAGTAAAGGTGGTGAATGTATACCCAGCTGTGGAGCTTGGGATGAGGTCATGTTCTGACACCGTACGGTACTGTGCGATGTGGTTTGTTGAGCGACGAGGTGTGCATAGTGAAAAGCAGTTCCAAAGCAAAACGGAAAGCTCACGTTGGGCATGTAATCCAACCACGGAGAAGGATCGATGCCATCCGCTCGGAATTCAGTGTGGTTGTGTCTAAAGAAAAGTCCTGCGACCGCTCCTTTTCCATTCGGCTCGCAGTCTTGCCACATTGTTTCGAATGTTTCCTTGTCCAGTGCTGCATGACCATGGAGAGTACAGTATTTTGATAGGAAGAACCACAGAGTCGATAAATGCGGAGGTTTCGACAAGGAATACCAAAGACAAGACGATAACGTACCTTTCTGTCTTGCATCTCCGAATGCCTGACTGACATGGTGTGCTCCCTATAGAGGAGGGTTGATTAACACGACTCGATCACTCTCGATCACTTGGAGGACGCTCACAGCCCAATGGCTTGTATACCGGATCGTCCGCGGGTCGGTGGGAAACGTCTCGGCAACGATGGTTACGTTGTACTTGCCTGTCTCTTGGACGCGGATAGCGGTGGACAGGCCGACTACACCTGTTCCGAATATGTAGGTGCCAGTAAGCAACGATGATACGATACTATCCACGAGCTAAGGTCGTTATGGGGCACCGCTCCAGATAACGGTAGGAACTAGGTGCAAATGCAAGAACAGATGCCAAGCATGGTGGTGAGCGTACCTGCACCGACGACTATTATTTCCTTGCGGTCGTTTGCCATCGTCCTAGACTTGTTAGATTTAACCAACAGCTTCAAGTCGAGCTGATACCGCTGGGATGACAGTACCTAATCTATTCGCAACCCCTGACCCTCTCTATGATCAGCTCGGAAAAACGTATCAAGACACCACATAGCTATGTTTAGCTAGTCTGGTCATCAGACCAAGGTTTACCGCTATGTGGGACCACCGTGACGGAAACTCCGAGCAACACGACCAGCTCCAACACAATAACATTGCAACACCAAACTTGATGCAAACTCTCTAGTTGCCAAATAAATAACTTGTCTGCCCCGACAAAGTGGAACGGTCGACGTGTCGGTGAGGCGAGTAATCGATGTTGGTATGCCAGTGGTGATGGCATGCATGTGTAGTATTCGTCCTGGCCTGTCCATTCTCTTTCTATCGGTCATCCCTGTTCACTTTACTCAGGATATCGTTTTCGGTGCTACGTTTGCAAAGCCTTTCAGTTAGCAATGACCTCCTTCATTTTCCAAAATGTCGACGGCAACGCTCGCTGATCCCCACGATGAAATATACCCGTACCCGGCGTGTCTACTCACGAGTGGTGCTCTGTTATCGTCGCCATGCACTGTTTTGTCGCAGACGTACCCGTAATTAAACACGACGGGCACTTTCTTCTCTTGTTTATCAGGAGAATCTACCCACTCAACTTCGAGCCGAATGCCACCTTCGCGCGCTGGGCGGAGTCCACACCCGACCTCTATTATGAGGGGACGAAGGTCGTCCACCGTCGGGCTCGAGACGTTTGGTGGCGCAAGTTCCGGTACCAATGCAAAGGCACGGGAGAGAATGTCCGTCGTCGTATCCGGGAGAGGGGTGGCTGACCTAAGGGGCTTGATGAACATACTACACCATGTTTCGTAACATGGATGCTTACCAGTCGTTAGGTGTCTTCGTACCTCCGATAAGGACCTCGTCTCAAGTCAGTGATCCATTTCTCCTACAGCGACGGGTAGACCTACATCCCCCCCTTTCCTCGACATCACGTACGTGTACGTCCCATCCTGCTCTTCGAAGGACCTACCGAAACGGACCCACGGTGCGCGCAAGAGGACGGTTTGACCACGGAGAGCGTAAACGCGATTATCTTCAACGCCACCAAGAGATCGTGATCCGAGTCCCGTACATACAAACAAGGCGTCAATCTTCCGTGGCGTAGTGCTTGTGTTGCGACTTGCGCCAACGTGAGCATGAACGAATGGGGTAATGCCCTCTTCAAGCACCTGGTCGATGTGCTGAAGGGATGCGCGGACGACAGTTCCGTTATTTGCAAAGAAGCGTGAAAAGAGGTATGAGAGGTACAGAGATGGGGTTATCGTGACCGTGCAAAACGTGTAGCCAAGTGTAGCACCAGGAATCAGCTCATCTGGGGAGAGGTATCGGAACTATGTATGTTGAATTTTGAACAATCATGGGGCGGTCGACGGGAATCGAAGGAAGCAACTGTACCGCTGGCATATGTTCGAGCCATTTGACGTGCGTTCTATCAGTCACTTCGTACTCCGTCTGTTGGTGTCGGTGGAAACAATGCGAGGCTGGGTGGTCTGGTGCGGAATGGGCCCACATGGTATTAAACGTTTCTTTGTCTATTTCTGTATTATGATGAAGGTGAACGCGCCATCAGTCGAGCGCTTCGGTCGACATCGGCGAGGAGATCATACTCTGCCATTGTTCATCGTCTTGGGCATGACTGACATGGTGAGCACCCTATAGACGCGTTACAGTGAGAGAATCATGGAGGTGACGAATGATCTTACTGCCCAATGACTCGTGTAGCGGATCGTCCTGAGATCTGAGGGGAAAGTCTCTGCGAGAATGGTGACGTTATAGCGGCCAGTCTCCTGGAGTTTCAAGGCTGTGGTCAAGCCAATGATACCTACAGATCGTCTCCAGTTGGAATATCAAAACATGACGGGGAAGAGACACGGACCTGCCCCAATCACAAGCACGTTGCACCGAGGGTTCGCCATCGAGCGCAATCAGCTCGCTGTTGTTCTGGTTTACTGTGGGCAGATCGGAGATTCATTCCAGCATTTTCACGTAAAAAATACGCTACTTATTTGTGGTAGAGAATGGGGTGTGACGGTGGTGGTGGGATGTCGGAAAACCGGGATCTATCTTTGCATTTTTCTGAGATATATGTAGATCCAGATTTGGAAGTACATTACTGTAACGCCTGAGCAGCATGTTGATGGGCCATGATGCAGATCAACGTCGCCCATTCAGGCTCACCCTGAGGCCTGAGGGTCCGTCTAAACTCCATGTGGGTCCTGGACAACTCCAGCCTGGCTGGCAGCCTGATGTGAATTACAGCCGTGAGTTCTCGATACCCCACCTACAACTCGCCCACTGCCCATCCGCTTTATACTCAGGTCATCGGTTTCTCCGACCTCTCGACCCGTTCTGCATTCTGCTTGTGGACGTGCAAACTCCTCATGGACGTCGTCAAGTTGATAGCATCCATGTTTATGCGTCCACACAACGACGGCGACGATACCTCCCGCCGTTACCAACCCGGTGTTGCAGTGCTTGTTCCCGGTCCTTCACGGGAGGTATGGCGTCCATTTTTGGTATGGGGGCAATCGTAATGTGATATACACGACAGACAACGGGGTCTTCTGCCATCACGACGCGTGAGCCGTCGTCCGCCCCATGTGCCACATACACCTCCCACGTTCGAAACGAGGACGCCCCGAGTCGCTCCTTATCTGAGTCCCAAGGTCTTCACGACGCACAGGAGCAAGCACATGTAGAATGTGACAGCGCAGAATACCGGAAAACATCAGCTACATTCAGCAAGGATCAAGGATTCAAGTACGCAAAGGAAGGGGAAGTGATCAAGATGAGAGACGAGGTATGGAAGAAACACTCAGAGGAGAAATACATGTTCAACTCTGCTTTACAGTTGCAGTTCAGACCACCCGAAGAGGAGTATCAGCACCGGTATGACGGGGACCGTACCAACGACAAACAGGATACCCCGCGCGCGGCGCATTATCCATTGCTGAAGGAAATCTATGATATTAATCGCCCTCCTCTCGCACATGCTGAGGACGCGGAGTCGATCGCTCTCGCATCAGCAAACTTCCAACACATTTACGAGGCACAATCGAGGGAACTCAGTGTTCTCCAACACGAACATCGAATGGAACAGAAAAGACTAGCGAATGCCTATGTGTCCCTCGGGCAGCAGTACGAGGAGCGATCAAAGAAGCTCAATGCCGTGCGCCACGAGCGTCGAGAAGTACGTATGCAAAAGGAAGAAATTGAGGACGCCTATGCGGTGCTCAGGCAACAGTATGAAGAGCAGAGGATGGAGCTTAATGCTGCGCGTCATGAGCATGAGGCTGTGGTCAAGCAGAAACAAAAAGCGGAGGAAGACTATAACGCACTGAGGCAAAAGTATGAGGCGCAGAGAAATGGGTACAACACCCTACGTCACGAGCGTCAGGCTGCGGTCGAGCAGAAGCAAAAGGCGGAGGAAGACTATAACGCACTGAGGCAGAAGTATGAGGCGCAGAGAAATGGGTACAGCACCCTACGTCACAAGTATCATTCAGTAAAGGCAACCCTCGAGCAGCGCACGTCGGAACTACAAGGCGTTCAGAGGTTCCTCACGACCGCAGACAAGTTCTCGGGCTCAGAGGTCGTGAACACACTACGGAAGTTCAACGAAGAGGTGGAGCAAAACACCACGTTTATGGCCGAGTGGGCGGTCGAGAGGTTTATGCTCGAGACACCGCCTACGGATGAGATAACCACGCAGACGATTGAACAGACGAGGACGTCGAAGGTCTTGGGTACGAGACTAATGCAACTGCTAGGGACAAAGAGGAATAGAGACAACTCTATCCTGGTTGAAATGGCTTTTCGGGCCTATCTGATATATGAGTTGTACTGGATCGCGTCACAGTGGGGCATCGGACAAGAACGGCAGTCGTATAACGTGTTCATCGATGGGATATACCAGAGGATGCGGGATGCAGGTAAGACACGTCGGATATGTATGTTGTAGAGCTATGCTGATGAGACACCATGCCATTCTGATAGAGAGGCAAGCTATATCTGGGAATTGGCACGCTCTCACACGGCCCGCTTGTATCGGCCATCCTGAACCCGGGCACAAGTTTCAGATGTCGATCATCTCAGGTTTCTCCGACATCCTTTTAGCAGCAGGCTGCACCGCGGCTAAATCTGACATCACATCTGGACTCTGGTCGAAATTCGCAGAGAAGATTGCACATGTCGTTTCGCTTGCTGGAAAAGTCAATAAAATTATTGATGTGGAGGTGATCTCGGAGGATTTTGAAGTGCAGGTGGTGCGGCCTGAGGCGGTTTTTGACGAGAAGACGATGGAGGACTCGTACGACGATGGCGATAGGGAACAAAGGAGAGGGGAACAAAAGGGAACTGTGCTGTGTGCGACAGAATTGGGGTTGGTGCAGCGAATGAGGGTAGGAGCGGGCGCGGGACAGAATGGGAAACCATCCAATCCCGAGTTGATCGTCATCAAGCCAAAGGTAGCTCTCGTGTCGGTGATCGACATCATAGACGAGTAAGTCTACGTTGGATGGCACTAGCTTACGCTGAGCAGAATACTAATTGACATACTAACGGTATCGTTCTTTCGCAGATTAAATGGAGATTAGAAATAAATGATTCGAGAATATAGGAAGAGTACAATGATAATACAGCAGGGTAGAGTAAAAACAAGATGTCTACGAGCGTTCCCCAGCCGTTGTGCAAGAACAAGATCCTTTGGTTGGATAGTAACACACTTGGCATGGAATCGATAACAGCACTTAATGTTGGTATCTTCAAACAACAAGACGAGGTAAGCCTCAGCAGCCTCCTGCAGCGCCATCACAACAGAAGATTGGAAACGCAGGTCAGTCAGTCCAATTCATCAAAAGGGTCGACTTCACGACTCACCCAAATGAAGTCCACATCGCTCTTCGTCTAGGGTCACCGGAGAGTCGCAAAGATCAAAGAAACCACTGTGTCCCTTTGCTCGCTATCTTTCCCGACGACCTGGATCCGAGGTATCAATTCATCGTCATGCCCGTTCTTCGCCCATTCAACGAACCAGACTTTACTTCTTTCGGGGAAGTCGTTGAATTTGTAAACCAGACGCTAGAGGCTTGTAACTTGTCTCTTCCATCCACATTTTTTCTGACTGTCGTCATCTAGGGTCTCAACTATATGCATGATCAGAACGTGGCACATCGGTGGGCAGATTTCACGTTCTCCATTTGCCACTGATGGAAAATAATGTAGTGACTGTGCTGCTGATAATATCTTGATGGATGGCTCAAATCTCTACGTAAACGGTTGGCATCCAATGAATCCCTGGCAATCTCGTGATGGTGGTGATCTCTTCCTCAACCACAAACGCTCCGAGGTCGAGATCAAATACTATTTCATCGATTTTGGTTTGTCGACAGAGTTTTCTTCAGAACAACGCGAACGTCTCGTCACTGGACAACTTGGCCAAATAGAGGCTCCCGAGCAAAGTTCCGGATTGCCCTATGATCCATTCAAATTAGACGTGTATTACCTTGGACATGTTTATAAGACGAAGATTATGGACGTGTGTTTTCACCATTTCTATTCGTGTTTTGGGTTTCATGTATCCTTTCAGGAGTTCAAAGCATTGGAAGCATTGGGGGATCTTGCTCGACTGATGACAAAGCCAGATCCAAAGGACCGTCCTAGCGCACGCGAAGCGCTAATGATTTGGAATAGTCTGCGATCACTGCCGTCAATGCCTGCTAAGTGGACAAGACTTCGAACCACACAGGAAGAAGGGTCGATTGAACGCATTATGAACAACGCCCTGGATGTGGTCGGCATGGTCCGAGGTTCATTGCTTTCATACACTACGACAACTTAAAGCTACGAATTGTAACATCTTCCGGTAAGCCCGGGTCCAGGCGTCTTGTAACGAGATTACCTGATAATTCGAAGGAAGACGACCCACAAGAATGTGTAGTATTTGATTCATGTTCATCGTGCTAAATGGGCATTGACTGCCATCTCGCAATACCCTCGTTATCAAGTCGGCCATCGCATTCCCCGTATACCATTACACCATTATTCCAGGTCCCCGATTAATATTTTCATCCGTGATAAAGTTGGTTTCTTGGATAGCTCGAAACACGCCTATCGTAGCTTATGTTATGTAGGGGATGAGGTATTGTATTGTCATCGCAGCCTTTCGGTGTAGGACGGAAAGATGTAATGACTGTTTCCCATTCTAGTTGTTCTCGTCAAGACTGGCAAGCGCTGGATAAGATACATGGACCCAGGACCCAGGAGAACGTGTCGAAGCGAGTCGAAGTCGATTTGGAGCGTCGGAACCGCCTCTCTGTTCCGGCGATTCCTCGACGTCGGATGTTGGATCCGTGCTCCCCTCAGTTCTGTCGTGGTCGTGAACTCGAATGCGATCGATAATTGTTTCGAGAGAGAGCGAAAAATCAGGGTACACGGCGAGGTCGTATCGTTGTTTCGGGGATCCGACAGGCGAGCACGCAGAGTTGGAACCTGTGATTGGTGACCGGTGACGCCGGACGTGTACTGGGTGGTTATGCATGCGAGCAGAAGGTTCCACCGATTGTGAATAGAGGATGGTCGTGGATGCCACGGGCTGCCAGTCAAGTCTATCTCCCTCCAGAAGGATAGCGGGTGGATCGTCAGCGGCAGCGGGATCGATGGCAACCAAGATTCAGCGAGGAGTCTAGCGAAGGTTGTCGAGATCGTGCGGTCCGGTAACATTGGATGAGTCGATATATTTGCAGCCATAGCTCGTTAACGACCGCATGTGGAATCTAAATCGGATGACGAGGATGGCTTTCATTACCACTCGTGGAGCTCAACTTCTTGCATACCCCAGTAGGTATTCTTGGTTTGGAACGGTACAGCTGGTCGTCTACTCGCCCATCTCTGACGGATCAGCGATCGTCGATCAACGCCTACAAGGTCCCCCGTTGCTCTTGCGTTGCTGACGACGACTTTGATTCTCCCGTAATCTTATCGAGTAACTCGGGAGACATTGGGACGATGAACGCAAAATGCATGTATGCTAGATTCGTTCATTCGTGCCTACCTACTACCTCAGCTGTATATGTGCCAACTCCTGGTAATACCGCATAAGCGTGGCAACCTCCGTTGGAAGGAGGAAATTGTTCACAAGCAGGACCTGCCAGAGTCGGGAAAGCACGTCAGAATCCCACCTTGGGTTGCAAGACGAAGACAACCACTCACCAATAGCCACGTTCTCAGGGCCATCAACCCAGCACCTTGTCTTATCAGTTCCCAGTTTTCCTTGATAAACACTTTGGTTCCGTCAAAGTAGTTTGCAACAAACGTATTCCTGGAGCAGTTGTTTGCCTCGACGCTAGAACAACACGCGTATCAAAGGTGCTTACCGATTTAGTAAAATCCATCTGAACCAGAGTGCTTGCATCACCTTGTCCTCGTCGAGGATGTCATCCAGTTCGAATAATTCCTCTTCTCTATCGATTATCACCCACTTGAGCACTCCATAGGATTTCAGGGACAACGTATTCAAGAAATCGAATAGGCGCGGGCCACCAGGACGACAGGAGTAGTAAACATCACCTTTTTCGTCCGTCTCTGGCAAGTATGGGGGGGTGGCTGAAGGTCCGAGGCCGTCTCGCCCACCTGCCCCTGACAGAGTTTGAGAGGTCGAACGTCCCGATACCAAACTACTTCGGGTCAAAGTATCGGCAACTGCCTGGTTCGAGTAGACGGACATGTCGTATTTTGGTTTGAGGTCTTCCTCCACGCTTGTTGGAATGGCGGAGACAGAACCAGAATCGGATTCACTGGCAACACCGGACGGTGTGCTGGAAATGCGGAGAAGAGATTTCTGGTCGGGATCCGTACTCTTGTTCATTTCAATATGCCTTGAATCAGACGACAATTCCGAGATAGACAATTCTCTGACGGGAACTTGACGACGCGTTATGACCAAATCCCTGCATTATTAAATAATTAATGCAATGAACTAGCCCATTTAATTTGAGAGGTTGCCTACGATGCTGGTTGGGAGTCCGGGATGGTCAACGAAAGCATGGTATGATGCTGAACACACCATAAGATGAAGGCTTCGAACGGATAAGGAAGACCCACTTGATCCCAAAGCACTTGGACGCTAGAATGGTCCCACAGCAGGTGCTTATCCAACATTATCGGATTGTCGAATGTCTTATGTAAGTCGCACATTGGACACAACCATTCTTTCATCGAGCTCTTTGCGGACGTAGTGCGAAAACTTCCGGGGTGGCTCAAGGCACCATCTGTAGCTGGGCAGTTATAAACAACAGAAATCGACGTGTGCGGAAGGGAATGGGGTTTGGTGTCAACGCCAACCATTCGACAACGAAGCTGGAAGCCGCTGCGGAGATTACGACGTAAGAAGGGAAGTCGTCGCATCTTGTGAAGTCGAACGACACTCGATGAGAGCCGCTCTAAGCCATCCAGAAGAGTCTGCGACGGCTCCGTGTGTTCAAAGACCTCTTTCTCAGGCTCGTCATTTTCCGACGTGTCAGTCACGTATTCGTTGGCAGGTTCATCCACGACAACGTCGCTATCCTGGACTGGATAATTGATATCATGTTCTCCCTCAAGATCCCGGTCATCTAAGGGAACCGGGGGGCGAGGCGCGGCTGACTTCATCCCAACCTGGAGCTTGCGAGCAGCTTTAGTAGCCCTCTGCCTGGGTGGCCTATCAGAGGTTGTAAACACCCAGAGAACCGACACATTATCCGCGAGTAAAAAGGCTTACTGGTGTAAATCTTCATCGTATCTCTCGCTTCTAATCTCATGATTGGAAGTGCTGTGCCTCCCGCGCGATCCGAGGCATCCGTCGCGAACAAACCATCGTCGCCGCTTATCCTGTTTGGAAATACTGGAACCTTGAGACGGTCTACGTTGACTGGATGAACCAATCGACATCCGTGCATAGTGCCTCCCGCTTTCCTGGCGCTCTTTTTGAGCGAAATTACTGGCCCATTTGCTAACTTCGATTCTACGAAAATCATGATCACGAGGAATTTTCAACGGCTTGTCGTTGGCGATGTCCGCTTGGGCGACCTCAGTAATTTGTCTCGACTTTGGACTGCCATCGTCGATACTTACATTGGTTCAGAGCAGACCCACGCGATTTCTGAGCTAGGGGAACAGTCTCACCAGGATTGTCCCAAGTGTGAAAAACGGTGGAGCTCACCTTTCCTATTTCTACTCTGTTCCACCAGCTGGTTGACAATTTGAGGGGATCGAGAGAGCTCGGATTGAGCTGGGAGATTCTGTTGTACGCGACGTGGAGATGGTTCTGCGCGCACTGTGGCACCGTCGCTGTCCGAATCGTCTCGGACATCATCAAACGTTACTTTCCTCGTTCTTTTGGCGACCAAGGTCGGACGAGCAGGGAGGCGTCTCACATCTAACCGTGTAACTTGGGGTCAATATAAATGCATATCATCAAAGTAGGGTGAAGTGCTCACCATGATCAGATCTTAGAAAGACATCCGAGTCTGAGTCTAGAGAATCAGATAAGCACGAATCAGGAAATTGAAAACGACCATGTGTATCGTCTTCGACTCGCCGTCATTTTGACTGCTAGAGGTGGAAGAGCGACTATCAGGCGAGTCAGACTGGGCCTCCACGGGCATGAGCTTCCTCGCAGCCTTCGTGGCGAGGAGTGGCCGAGATGCTGCAGACTTGCTGGCAAGCCGGCTCGAATTCGGAGGCTCGGGTTGGCTTGGTGGCATGTTGGAAGGCCGGCGAGGGAGACGTCAATACCCAAAAGAAGTACTCAAAGAACTGCGATACGGTGGGCGGAAAGGCTCCACATCGCCGTGTGGACATGGCTAGGCTGGCAGGGACTTAAAGCGGACGGACGAGTAACCATACGTGGAACAAACAAAATATTTATTGCCACTCGACTACCTCGACTATGGAAAACCCGGACAACCGCGCTCATTCGACTACGAGCGACGTTTTACTATTCTTGTGGCAGGTGATTTCGAGAGGACACCAAGCACTCCCAGAAAAAAAAAGATCCCAAAAAAATTCGCAGGAAGACGTGCTGACCGTGTTGATATTTTTGTTATTGTGCTAGATACGTGTGTTCGTGCACTCAGTATTATCGCAAGCTGATGAACGGCATGAGCAAGAAATGGAAGAAGCCTTTGTGTACTTGGAAGAGCCTAGTCGCCTCGTTACTGATGACTCTTGGGTGTGCGTAAAGCTCGACGCGTTAAAGAAGTTCCTTCCGCCGTGGGCAGGCGCTCTGCAGCTCCATCTGATTCAACGTATGTAGACATGCTCCGGGTAACGTTCATCGCTGCCTGACCAGTCCGCAAGCCGATCGTCGATACTACCGTCGTTTGGAAGCAACGTCTTGTTGAGTGTTTCGAGGACAGCACCGGACCCGATGATCTTGTCCAAACGAATGCTTTCGACAGTTTTGCGACCGGCATATCGAACAAGTGTACTGACGACTCGTCGCGAGACCGACGCAATGTCGATCAAGGTTTTTTTGGAGTCCATCATAAGCACCCGGCGAGTTCTACTTGGTGTGCATGGAGCGAGTACATATGACGTTGAATGTGGCCACACGAGTGTAGAAACGTGGTCCCCTCGATGTGTACTTGTACGGAACTGTGGGCATTCACACAAGGTGTAAGATTCGACCTGGAGGAGAGATACGTTCAACAGAGAGATGAGGTGGAATGATCCCCGCCAATCTCGTGCACGTGACTAGGCCGTTTTCAATGCCGTCGTCGTCGTCTTCGCCCTAGCATTCGCGCAACACGATGCGCTTCACAAAGCCGACGTGGATAACACACAGAGGTATCACCAGAACGGCTATAATATGCATCTTTGCTAATCCTACCACTACCAGATAGCGCCAAAGACACTAAACGCCTCTCCATCTTCTCCATTCATGTCCACCCGGATGCCTCACGAATAGCAACAGGAGGTCTCGACGCAAAAGTGCGCATATGGAGTACCAAGCCCATCCTCAACCCCGCCTCAGAACGCTCAAACCGCCCTCCGAAATCTCTCTGCACTCTCAGCATGCACACGGGACCTGTGCTCACCGTCAGATGGGCACATTCCGGAAGATGGTTGGCGAGTGGTAGCGATGACGAGATTATCATGATTTGGGACCTTGATCCGTGCGTATACTTGTACAACACCCTGCCGTCCGTTATTCTCATCCGTGGCCATGGAACAGGTCAGGTCGGGGCAAGGTCTTTGGTTCCAACGAGATCAACATTGAAAATTGGAAACCGATGAAACGACTACCAGGCCACGAAAGTGGTAATTAATTTCCTCTCTTGACGTTTGTTCCACTTGTACATGGTTTCGCAGATGTCGTGGACATTGCCTGGGCACCTGAAGACCGCTACCTAGCCTCGGTCGGGTTGGACTCGAAAGTCATCATATGGTGTGGGTATACTCTGGGTCAGTACACCCACGATCTTGCGGAGAGTTATTGCCTGTTCTTAGTACATCGCTTTAGAACGGATACGGAAGCTAGATCAGCATAACGGATTCGTCAAGGGTGTCTGTTTCGATCCTGTAGGTGAATTTATGGCTACCCAGTCAGACGACAAGACCGTCAAGATTTGGCGGACAACAGACTGGGGCCTAGAAGCTGAGGTAACCAAACCATTCGAGGATTCGCCTGGCAGTACATTCTTTCGTCGTCTTAGGTTTGTTCTCGCAATATCCCTCTATGATTCAATCTCACCGCCGTGCTAGCTGGTCTCCGGATGGTGCTCACATAACAGCCTCCAATGCAACCAACAACAGGGGATTCGTCTTCATCGCTGCTGTCATAACCCGAGGCCTTTGGACTTCTGAGATCAGTCTGGTTGGTCACGAAAATACCGTCGAAGTTGCAGTAAGCACCGTCGTCTCATGCTTCCCGTGCGATGAAGTCACGGGACACTAGAGCTACAATCCACACATCTTTTTGCGTAACCCGGATGCACCTCTCGCAACCTCGAATATATGCTCTGTCGTTGCTCTTGGAGCGGATGATAGATCCATCTCAATTTGGCAAACGAAAACTGCTCGCCCCATTATCGTTGCCAGGGAAGTTTTTGAGAGGCAAATTATGGACCTAAGTTGGTGAGCGCCATAAGATATTTTCTCTGCCCCTTTAACACGCGCCAGGTCCCGGGACGGGCTCACCCTCTATGCCGCTTCCTCAGATGGCACAGTTGCAGTGTTTGATTTCGATGCCGAAGAATTAGAGGGCATAGCCCCTTACAATGCACAAATGCAATACCTACAGAAATTCGGCTTTGTCGCACCCTCTGTTCCTGAGGGCTACTCCCACGGCACCAAGTATGGAGTGAATGACGCGCCGCTCGTGTCCCGCATCACCCCTCCTCCCTCCCCGATCCCACGTGCAACCTCACAGAGCACTCAATCAGGGTTTAGTACGACAGCTGTCAATGGCGGTGAATACATCAACAAGCTGGTTGCCAAGAAAAGCACGAAGAAACGTGTCCAGCCTCTCCTTATGTCGTCGATACCTTCTGCGGCGACTGCTCCACCTGCTAGAGAACCGCCACCCCCTGAACTGCGGCCGCGACCATCTAAGCCAAGACCTGCTTCTCTCTCCGTGTCACCCGTGCCAAGTATGCGTGGGTTCGATGCAGATATCGAAATGGGCGGTCCCATGGACATGGAGGTACCTATTGACTCCCTGGATCAGACCCCTGAGATGGGTAAAGGGAAACGGAAAGCCTCCGTATTGGACGACGAACCGCCTGTCAAACCTCGCACGTTGGGTGGCAGCCTACCCAGAGAGAGCGTTACCATCCGCGAGATCGCCGGTGCGGGTGAAAGATGGGAAGCGCCGCGCCTGTTACACGCCGACGTTTTGCCATCACCACCTATATTGACATTCTTAAGTTCAAAAGTGGACGGGAGCGAGGACGTGCTGGAGGCTCGGAATTCGGAGGGGGATGGATCGACGGAGGTGTTGTTCGTAAGCGGCAAGCAAACGCAGTGGTTGGATTATCTACCATCGCCTGTGGTAGGCTTGACTGCATCAATGTCGTTCTGTGCAGTCGCAATGCAAGATGGGTCAGTGAGCGTGTACTCACACACTGGAAGGAGGTAAGCTATATCAAGTATCATCTAGCCCCCTTGTGAAATGAACTAACCTCAAACACACCGCAAGGATAATGCCCACGCTGAGCCTGGGTTCACCATGCGCAATGATACAGAGTTGCAAAATGGCCCTTCTTTTGTTGACCGCATCGGGGAAGTTGACTTGTATGTGAGTACATCAACCCATTGACAATCTCATGTTGTGACAACCAACATAGAAACGTCAAATCGCAAGCCGCGTATTTTCCTCCCACCACTGTCGACTCCCTATTAATTCCTCCAAATTGCACCATCCTCTCTGCCACAATTCGACCGAATGGCGCGCCTGTCATTCAGTGTTCAACCGGGGTCACGTACTCCTTCGACCCTCAACTTTGCTCATGGATCAAACTTAGCGAGCGCTGGTGGGCCGAGGGCTCAGATGTCTGGCAAGGCCGTCAACGGGTCAACAAGGACATCGTCGCCTCCATCGAAGGCGCCATTAGCACCATCACAGGGACGACCGAACACAGGGAACGACCAGAATGGTGGAACACGGCCCTTACGCTAGGCCATCTCGAGTCCAAAATGCACGCTGCAAAAGTGCTCGACAGTCCGTCGGAATACAAGCAGGCGTTGCTCTTGTATGCCAAGAAGATTGCGGACGAAGGCTTTAGGGCAAAAGGGGAAGAGCTCATTCGGGATTTGTTTGGGCCGGTGTTTTGGTGCGTGCAAACTTTGGTGGGTCTCGATGTTGAGAGGTGATTGACCGTGATGTAGGCGGCCTGGGAGGGATGATTGTTGGTGTCCGACCGTGGTGGGGATGCTCAAACGTGACCTGCTACGCGAAGTTCTCTCCGTGTTTGGTGGGTTTTACGTTGTTTTATAAACAGCGTCGTTCTCATCCCATTATACACAGCGAGAAGCAAGACACTGACGAAATTAGCGTTGGACTGGCAGGACATGTTGAAGAAGGCGACGAACGATGAGACTGCTTGAGATCATTTGCTTTTGGGGAGCATAGACCCGGCGGTGCTCAGTCACATGCACTGGCCGTAATTTGGGGAATTAGACACCGGGCACACGTAGATTCTATCTTTTCTTGATGGAGCTCATGTACTCGCGCCAGAGCGTCAGGCTCTGCCAGGCATTGCCAATCCGAAAAAGCGCCGCCTGTTTGACCCGCGACACCCGCCTAAGAGGATCCATTGCGAACTTGTCACAATTTCGTCGCCTCTCCGATAATCAAAACCAAAAATCCCTTAACATGTCCAAGAAGGCCCTCATATTGATTGCAGACGGCACGGAAGATATGGAATTGTGAGGCGCTCGTCGTTCACCCGACTCGGACTGACGCGCGCAGTACCATCACGTACGACACGCTCGTTCGTGCAGGCGTCGAATGCACGTCTGCGAATGTTCAAAGCAGCGGATCTCCATACGGATCTGTGGGGACCAGCCCGGCACTGATTGTGTGCTCGAGGGGCGTCAAGATCTTGCCTGATACAACCCTCCAGCCCCTGAATGCGGGCCCGGTATGTGTAGAGAGGGCTAGCTACGGGCGGTCTTATCCACGATCTGCAGGATAAATACGATGCCCTGATCATTCCTGGTGGGCTCAAGGGCGCTGAGACCCTTTCTCAGTCGACCGAAGTGCAAACCCTGGTGAGGGAATACTATGAAGGGAACAAAATCGTGGCTATGATATGCGCAGGTGCGTCAAAGGACATCTTGGCCATATCGTCGGTAGCAAAATGCTTCCGGGTCCCCTAGGTACACTGGCTGCGAAGACAGCTGGTCTTCCTTTCCAACCGGTCACGTCGCATCCGGTGATTAAGAACGATCTGGCTTCGAGTGAGTGGACCCGAAATCGAGAAAAGAACAGGCTTGGAACTTGTTTCTCGACAGTCTACGACTACAAAGAACCTGATTCTGTCGTCGTGTCCGACAAAGTACCGGGCAAAGGGACGCTGGTTACAAGGTGCGTTGACGGCTCCACTCTTGTATTATTGGGTGACGTTGGCTTCTCTCCAGTCGAGGACCTGGTGAGTCGTGTGGCAACCGGATAATGCTTTTTCAATTCGAACGCATGACTTGTAGGCACCGCGTTTCCGTTTGCGTTCAAGTTGGTCGAGCTGCTTTGTGGCAAGGCGAAGAGCGACGAAGTGAGAGAGCCGATGCTGTTCCCTGCTGGTACGGGTTATCCGTAGTGTTACGTTGTTACCACGGTTGCGTTCTCGCGTTTGTTTCAAGAGCTGAAATTTTCGTATGCGAGCTGTTCAGCACGCCGTACGACGGATCCATGGGCTTTCGCGGACGGTACCAGCCATTCGGCGATGGGCTGGCTCAGATCTGATAACGGACCGCCGCAGATGTACCGAGTCACGCTCAGACGGCCCCTTTAAACACCGACCTCGCCCCAGACGCCTTCTGTCAACATCCATAATGTCCGCCGCAGATTCGCTCGCTGCCTCTCTCGCGTCCCTCTCAATCACTCCAGCCGCATCTGTCTCCCATCCAGACACAAACTCCCCCGCATCCTGGCGCGATGTCCTCCTCGCCACCGCCTCCGTCCCCGAGTCGTTCGAGCTGATCAAAACCCTCGTCTACAAGCCAAAAACCGCAAAAACGGCCACCCCAGTCCCCGTCGTCGTCATCGCACGCGATGAGACCGAAACCATTTCTTCCACCCTCGGTAGAAAGCTCAATCTCAAAGAACTCCGTTTGGCCTCGGAGGACCTCCTTGCCGAGTTTTTCGGGCTCGATAAGAACTCTCGTGCGTTCCTTGATCTGTTCGGCGTCAAAGGCGATGTCTTATGCCATCGATCCTAGTGTCGCCATTGGCACTGAACAAGGATACCTTTTCCAAGGTGGCCACGGTGATCGACGCCTCCATCGCTTCGTCGTCGGCCACGTTTGCAATTCACGCGTGTTCTTCAAACTCAACGCTGTTCTTGTCCGGAAAAGACATCGTCACATACCTGAAGAGCCTCGAAACCGAGGACGTCAAAATAGAAGAGGTCGACTTCGCCGCTCTCAAGACCGACGGGTCAGTCCCGAAGCCTGTCGTTAAAGAGAAGGAGGATGCAAAGATCGAGGGTGCTGTGCAGATCGCGATCGGTGTCAAGAAGGAGGCCGACTTTTCAGCTTGGTACCAGAGCGTGAGTGCCACCGGATCAGAATGAGTTTGCATTCTGAGCACGTCGCGCAATAGGTTTTGTTGAAAGCAGACATGTTAGAGTACTACACCGTTAGTGGATGCTATATCCTCAGGCCATGGTCTTACAGCATCTGGGAGGAAATTCAAGGTAGGCTCCTTGAACAACTAGGTCCTAGAACGATACACAACGTGTTATTAGATTGGTTCAACAAGAAAATCAAGGTCATGGGCGTGCAGAACGCGTCGTTCCCGATGTTCGTTTCCTCCAAAGTTCTCGAGCGGGAGAAGGATCATGTCGAGGGTTTCTCCCCGGAAGTCGCATGGGTCACAAGAGCGTAAGTGTGTCCGTAAAAGCATATCACGTCGACCATCACGATTAATGATGTATCAGCGGATCCTCCGAGTTGGAGGAACCTATCGCCATCCGTCCAACGTCTGAGACTGTCATGTACCCCTGTGCGTCCGCTGCACGTCTCTCAACATAATATTCTGACAGTGTTTAGATTATGCCAAGTGGGTCAAGAGCCATAGAGATTTGCCCTTGAAGCTTAACCTGTGGAACAACGTTGTCCGATGGGAGTTCAAGCATCCCCGTGCGTGATGGCAATTATTATCATGTCTACTATGCACTCAATATCGTCCATTCACAGAGCCATTCCTCCGAACCCGTGAATATCTGTGGCAGGAAGGTCATACGGCTCATCTAACCAAGGCGGAAGCCGATAAGGAGGTTCTCGAGATCCTTGAACTCTACCGACGTGTCTACGAGGAGCTGCTCGCTGTTCCTATGATTAAAGGTGTGAAGTCTGAGAAGGAAAAGTTCGCTGGCGCCCTTTATACCACTACTGTCGAGGGCTTCATTCCAGCCAGTGGTCGCGGTATACAAGCTGGCACCTCGCACTGTCTTGGACAAAACTTCTCGAAGCCAGAGATGTTCAACATCGTGGTCGAGGATCCCAACGATCCCACTGGTCAAGGCAAAACCTACGCATGGCAAAACTCGTGGGGTCTTTCTACGCGTACCATCGGAGTCATGGTCATGGTACACGGTGATAACCAGGGATTGGTCCTCCCTCCTCGCGTCGCTTCGGTCCAGGTTGTTGTTGTTCCATGTGGCATCACAGCCAAGACGAGTGACGAAGACAGGAACAAGATCAATGACGCGTGTGACGAACTTGCCAAATCCCTTGTTGAAATTGACGTCCGAGCAAAGGCCGATCTCAGAGAAGGCTACACTCCAGGTTACAAGTTCAACGACTGGGAACAGAAGGTTTGATCCCCAGTTACTTCCTGTTTTGATACAGACATACTGAGAGATACTCTGTTTCTCACAGGGTGTGCCGCTCCGTCTCGAGATTGGACCAAACGATCTCGGGAAACAACAAACTCTGTCGGTCCGTCGTGACACTGGTGCGAAAGCCCCGATCGCGCTTGCAGACTTAACGGCCACCATCCCTCAACTCCTCGAAACTATCCACAGCGACATGTACACGAGAGCCCTCGACGAGTACAACGCACACTTGAAGGAAGTCACGCGTTGGGAAGACTTTGTCCCAACGCTGGATAACAAGTGCATCGCTGTCATTCCCTGGTGTGAGCGGGAAGCGTGTGAAGATGACATCAAGGAACGAAGTGGTCGATCGTGAGTGTTCTCTCAGTGATTTTCCTACGACCGGATCGGCCCTGGGTGGAAGAGAGGAAGCCATCTTTGGCGTTCGCTTAGTTCGTTGCGTCTCGGGAATGCTAACCGTTGGTCTCTTCCACAGTGCGGAACCCCAGGACGAACGTGCGCCATCTGCGGGAGCCAAGTCACTCGCGATTCCCTTTGACCAAGCTCGTTGGACCCCGATCGAGCATGGCAAGACCAAGTGCGTTGGATGTGGTCAGGACGCGAAACGTTGGACCTTGTTTGGAAGATCATACTAGAGTAACGCGGCAATGCGATATCTAATTCGGTCGCTACTCGTACAAGTTACCGTAATGATAGGTGTTGTACAGTCGTGTTAGCTGGGATTGGGATTGTGGACTGGTGAGAACATCATGTAGATGACGAGTCTTCCTTTGGCTCTTTGGCGAGCCTGGGGGAACTGATGCGATTCAGGCGAGATAAACCTGCGACTCGACTTTCTCGTTGCTTTTGACGGCCTGCCTCATTGACTCCCGGAGGACGTGCCAAGACTCGTCGGTTCAACAGGCTGGCCGCCGTTTGTGGTGGTTGAGTTGAGATGTGGAAACCATGCACTTGCAACAGTTCACTTGCAACAACTCACCAGACTATGTACAGTACCAGTCCGCATCTATCATCGTGGTTGAGTTGAGGTATGGGAACCGTCGGCGCCACACAACATCTGCTCTTGAAACTTGAAGGTTCAGTTTCAGATCTCACTTGCAAGCCGAGTACAACTGCTGGTCCGTACCCGTCCGCCGAACCGTGGGCCCTGGGCCCTGGGGGTCAATATGATTTCAATGCTCATGCGCTCAGATTCAGAAGGCTTCTTCCACCTCCATGGTGACAACGATTTCGTTGCAGGGGTGCCTGAACTTCTGCCAGTGAAGGCTGAGGTATCTGAATCCCATGATCCACTTTCGCCGCTCGTATGGAGCTCTATGACCACAGAGTCCGAGATCGTAACCGAGTTAGTCGGGGGCTGACCCGGTCCCCGGCTAACCCCAGAAACTGGGGGAGGCGATGACACTTGTTTCCCAATTCAATTTAACCCTACTCCATCATATACAGCTACGATGTAAGTTTTTTGAGCTATAGATGCTTGTGAGAACTAACCATACTGTCACAGGATGCTCGTCACTTCTTGCCAAGTGTTTCAGCAATGGGAATATGAGCGCAGTTCGGTGGAGCGAGCTTAGGTCCGCCGAGGGACGCTAGCTATTTAAAAGTGAACTACCTTACCGGCCCGACGAAATGCCCACAAGCCCCCGACGACGGCCTAACCTCAGCTACGCACGTTTTGCCGGAACCGAAGATGTCACGGATCTTGGGGGCATGACCTCCTGAGCGGCATTCCATGGGAGGTCCCAGGCGTTGCTATATGGTCCGTAAACCCTGTCCGCGGTGACTGTGGAGAAATAAATATTGAACATTACAATATTCAACGTCATAGGTGCCCCCCATTCCCTGCGGACACTGGTACTATGCCCGGTGTGAGTACCGTTGTCTGCGGTGCGTCCCAAGCCTGCTAACTAGTACAGCGCTCGTATCGCAGGAAACCCTGTACGTATCGTAGAAAATGCTAGGTGCTTGTCCTGACGATCTCCAATCAGTACATCGTAGGTTCTTTCGCATGCATGCATCGGCGGTGGTCTTTTTGGTTTGGACATCTCGTCCATGTCTGGCGTGTTGAGCGTGAGTGTCTCCCTCGCCCTGGTATTGCCCCCTGTCGCCTAATAAGCATTTAGAATGAGGCCTATCTCCGTGTGTTCAACAACGTAAGACAATGGTTGTGCTGTACCGGTGCAACTGACGACATGAAATTAGCTTGGTTCCAATGCTCAAGGAGCCATCGTTGCGTCCATGCCTGCCGGCTCCTTGGTTGGTGCTCTTGCGGTCACCACCCTTCGCTGATCGAATTGGTCGTAAAAACACCGTCATCCTCTCTAGTATTTTCTGGATCATCGGCGGTATTTTGCAATCTGCCTCCATCGTGCATCCCTCATCTTCCTGATATCCAGGCAAACGCAATTCATACCTTGCTCTCCTTGTTAAGAACCGTGGTATGTTGGCAGTGGGTCGTGTCATTGGCGGGCTTTCCATCGGTCTCGCGTCCAGTGTCGTGCCCATCTATCAATCCGAGATCAGTGCTCCCTCGATTCGTGGTCGGCTTGTGTCCATACAGCAATGGTCGATCACCTGGGGTATCATGCTGCAATATTTTGTACAATTCGGGTGCTCGCACATCAATGGCACCGCGACGTTCCGCATTCCGTGGGGCCTCCAGATCATACCTGCAATAATTCTTGGCATTGGGATGCTGTGGTTCCCGGAATCCCCTCGTTGGCTCATCGACCACGGGCGGTAGGTTCCTTCCCATTTTGCTGGTCTCTACATAATCCACCATAGTGAGGAAGAGGCACTTCAAATTCCCACGGAAACAGAGACCGACATGACGAACTAGTCGTTTTGGAGTTTGAGGAAATCAAGGAACAGGTCGTTTTTGAAAGAACCGAAGGCGCCAAATCGTATGCGGACTTGTTAAAGCCTGGTATTCTCCGCCGTGTTGGTCTTGGCTGTTCACTCCAGATGTGGTCTCAGCTGTCTGGGATGAACGTCATGATGTATTACATGTGTATGTGTTTGAAGGGGCTGGTCTGACCGGTCGGCGTGGTAACCTCATCGCCGATTCCGTCACAACCTCAATGTCGCCTCCACTGTTCCCGCAATCCTCTACATCGACCGATGGGGTCGCCGTCCTCTCCTAATCATCGGTTCTACACTCATGGGCTTCTTCCTTTGCCTTGTCGGCGGTCTCCAAGGTTGATATGGAGAATGGGGGACCGTCAATGGTTCTTCGGTGTGGGTCATCACGAACAACCAGACGGTGACCAAGGCCATCATCGTTTGTTCATATTTCTTCGTCTGCTTCTTTGCCATCCGTGGACATACCCCGCAGAGATCTTCCCCATGAAGGTGCGCGCCAAGGCCGTCGCGCTCTCCACCGCGACCAACTGGCTCTTCAACTTCGCGCTCGCTTGGGCCGTTCCGCCGGGCCCGTCGACCATTGCGTGGAAGACGTACTTTGTGTTCGCTGGGTTCAACTTTGCGGCCGCGATCCACTTTGTCTTTAGTTTCCCCGAGACGGCACAGCGCACGCTCGAGGAGATCGAGGAAGTCTTTGCCCAAGGGCATGCGTTCAGTGCCTGGGCTGTCTCGCGCGAGGTCGGGAAGAGGAACTCGTCGGGAAGAAGGTGGTTGATGAGAAGCACGACTCGCTGGAAAAGGCCTAGAGATTTTTGACGAACTGATTCATTAACGAGCTCGACGTATTGTAATAGTATACTACCTTTCCCCCCCGTTCACAATCCATGAATCAGTTGTTGGGATATTCTCCACTTGTGGGGAAGGATTGCATTCATTTATACTTACAGCGGTTTCCGAAAGTATGTGGAAAACAGATTTTCGAAAGTCGCGCCTCGGAGACAGCCGGGCAAGGACCCCGGAGGTAGCTGACTGTAGCTGAATAAGCGTGGTTGGTTTTCCCTATCACAACCATCCATGCCTGGGTGCCGCCACATTGTATCTCCCAACGTCAAAGCCCACATCCCCCTCTTGTATCACAATAACTATGATGTCCAACAGATCTGTCAGATACTCGGTGTCAAGAAGTCGCTTGTTTACAACACGCTGTCTTTGTATTCAAGATATGGAACTGTAACCAACCTGTGCAAATACTCTTGTGCTACCGGATGCCCTCGAGTACTCACATCACTGGACATTGCTTTTATCTTTACCATCATTCGGCATCAGAAAACCATTTATCTCAATGAACTTCAAAGTGAGCTCTGGGCTAAGCATAATAAACACATTACATTCTCTACACTTCTTCAAACACTCAAGCAGCTTTCAATTAGTCGAAAGATTGTTTCCTCTCCTGCCATGGAGTGGAACGAGATGATGCGCGCACTTTATATGAACCACATCACTGTGGAAGTGCCAGATCTGAATATGCTCATATTCATCAATGAAGCTGCAAAAGATAAACGAACATCCTCCTGCCTATACGGGCAGTCAACGAGAGGAGTTCGTTGCCATGTCAGGAAGTGCTTCATATGTGGCACAAGATACTCAATCATTCCTGCCATCACTCTCAATGGCATCATCACATACAACATTATTGAGGGACCAGTCGATGGTAAGCAGTTTTTGAGTTTCTTGAAAGAACATGTGGTGCGTCAACTATGATTCTATGTGTATTTTTATTGATGTGTTTTCGGTACAGATGCCCTTCACCACCCCGTATCCTGGTCCCCACAGTGTACTTGTTATGGACAATTGCCGCATCCACAAAAAGCGAGGAAGTCCGTGCGCTGATTGAAGACATGAATTGTGTGTCAGCAATACCTCGTTCTTCATGTGCTAACTATCACCAGTTTGCAAACCCATTTACCTGCCTCCTTACTCTCCCAACTACAATCCAATCGAACAAGCATTTTCCACAATCAAGGCACATTTGCGGCGCCACTGTGATGATTTCTCGATGACTGCAATCGCTCGCACTTGTCAGAATATCACCCCCAATAAGGCAGAAGGGTATTTTAGAGCATCGGGTTACATTGTGTAGTGTATTGTATCATCCCAGATCTGCTGTATCGTCCGTCGTGCTGTCCATCATGCTGTCTGTCGTGCTGTCTATTGTATTGTTTGTCATGTTGTCTTGTCCGTGTCATATTTTATCTGTGATAGCAATAGATGTGTGATGGCAAACACAGGGCTAACGAGGTGGGTACAACTGTGCTAGGCCAACAATGTAAAAAAACTATCCTCCACATCCTCCTCAGCGTCCTCACAAACAATGTATCCCTTTATAATAGGGAGCCAAACACTGTGATCTGTTGACTGGTACCAGAGATTATAGTCCCTTGGCCCATCATCATCTCCGGAAACCATCGGAGATGCAGTAAAACGACAGCCACCACCCTCATGATACTTCTTCTCATATGCGATCCTTTTCTGGGGTGGGCGGGTAGGTGACTTCGATTTGCCTACTACACTCTGACCAGTATTGCTGCGCTTTCGCTTCGCATCGGGGCCATTCCACCAGACCATACTTTCCTTTTTCAGACAGATTATGTCGCCAGTTGGAATCCCAGCCTCCAAAAGAATCTTGTCATCGATTTCGGCGAGAATATCAGGGCTGATGTGTTGTGCAGCAAGCTTCCACTCGTACACAGCGGCATTAGGAATGCCGAGGTCGGTTTCAGCATATTGGAGAAAGCATGAGAGCTGGGATGGGGATGGAAAAGGAGGTGGGTTTGGTGATCTTTCCAAGATACGACAAATGGGTGTAGTTGGAGGCTGAGCAGATGGACTATGGGACCTGGACTGAGGAACTGGGGCGGCTGAGGTGGACGGACTATGGGGCTTGGACTGAGGAAGTAGGCCAGAATTGGTTAGCATCTGAAGGAGAAGAACCGAGGTAAGCGAGCTGACATCCGGCATGGAACTCGGAGGTGGTACGGGCTGTGAAGGAGTTGGCACCTGTGCCTTGCATGCCAGATGCAGGAACGGCGCTTTGTTGGCAATGTTGAATGAGGGTATATTTGGTGGCATGTTCAATGTGGCCTGCCCCTCCTCCTATAGGCTAATTAGAATTCTTTGGTGCACCGTGCAACGTTACAAAGTCCATACCAAAGCACACGCCCAATCAAGCAACATGGCGGGAGTGAGCTGGATGGCAACGCCTGATGGTCCGATATATATAAAGTCATCGTTGTCGTCATTCTTGTACTTCTTCATTAGCTTCATGCGCCATCGAGCAAGGTGCATGTCAAGATTCGATGCCGTTTGGAATGGGGTCTTGATCTTAGTTGAGATTGGGTTGTTAGATCATTCTCACTAATGTAATGAAATAACTTACCTGGTGCTCGTCCGCATTGGATGATTCCTCGTCACCAGAGTCACTGTCAGCTAGATGTGATGGGAGTTTTTCGATGTGCTTCATGTCGACGAGGATCTTTGTTGTGCCAGAGTCACTGGCAGTGTTGACAATTTTTTGGACCATCTTCTTGTAGTCCAACTCATTGTCGACATCTATTGCCTCACTTGAGTGCTGGCTAGAAAATCTTTTGTCAGGTTGGGCAACTGGAAATGTCGGGAAGTCTTACCTCTTTGTTTTTGGGGTAATGTACTTGAATGAAAACCACTGCTTGCTGGAGACCTTGTACTGGGTTTTTCCATGCTTCTCGAGAATACTTTCCAGGAATTCAATGTAGTTAGCTTTGTCAGGTGAAAAAAGTAGTTGTTTAGTTTTTATGGATTTTTCTAGTCACTTGGAGACAGTTTTGCCGCCTTTGGACGGCTGTTTGAGCAGGGAGTAGATGGTGAGGGCTATCGCAAAGGCATACTGCCTGTTTGCAGACGAATTCTCTGGTTGCTCAGCCATGCAAGCAATGTATAGTAGGTTCGCATGAATCCAATTCTACGCTATAGGTTGCTTACTCAGCTATGCCTGGGGTCCTTGCCTGGCTGTCTCTGAGGCGCGACTTTCGAAAATCTGTTTTCCACATACTTTCGGAAACCGCTGTAATTCTTTCTTCAGTCACATACTATAGTACTATTAGGGTAGTTCAGAATAGAAATTGGTGTTGATTTTGAAACAGATTTTGTGACTTGTGTTGAAATTGATTTGGAGTCCGTTTTCGGCACCGTTCGGCAACAGCCAATCGGGGTTTGAAACACGTTAACGTGTCCAACAATGCACTCCTTCATCCTGCTCGTTAGCACGCACATCCTCTGGTATTCATGGCCAGAAAACCCTCACGTAAAACTCAGAAGGGCATGCCCACAAAGCTCAGTTCAAAAAAGGCAGCTGACAAGGAGAATCCCAGCCAGGCAGAGACTAGTGTTGCTGTGACTCGTGCCACAGAGAAAGCTGACTCACGCCAAAAAGGACGAGTTGCGGCAACACTAGCAGAGACTCAAGCTGACAACGAGACTGCCAAGAACTCCTGTGTCGTTGTTCAGTGAGTTAGAGGTCATTCTGTTCATATTTGGACTAAATGAAGCATAGGTGGGGAAAGGAGAAGTACTGGCACAAGACAGATGCCCTCCTGACCCTCATAGAAGAGTCTGCTATCTGGTGGGCAGCCTTTGGCTTTGATCTAGGTGGTCTCAAAAACAAGACTCCTACTGGTAAGGGCAAAAGTCTCATTCAGTACTGTGCTGACATTGCTGTCACATTTTTCATTATGGGCGACATCAAGCAGCTCTGAGGTGTCATCAAACTCATAAGTTTGACTTGTGTTTTGGGTTGCTGACTCAGACACCCCAGAGAGCTTATAGTATGCCTTATGGCAGGTTGAAGAGCAGCTACCATGACTTCAAAGAGATGCTTGGTCAAACTGGTCATGGCCTTGTGGTTGCTGGATTAGAAATAGAGCTTTATGAAGACAGTAATGCTACCAATGTCTGGGGTAACCTATTTGTGTTTCGAGTGTGATGTTCTTGTTGATTAGTCATTAGAGGACATCAAGAAGAAGTTCCCTTGATATTGTCGCATGGCTCTTTTAGTTGGTGGCAACCCAAACCATAGCCAGAATTGTTGGAATTATTCCATATATGGTAAGTACTGATTACATAAGCAGTTGTTACATCGCACCATTTACTATACCTCTTACTTTAGTGACTACTAAAGTATTCTACAGGTTATGAGCCCTGCCTGTGCTTCAAGGCAGTAGTTCACTCACTCAAAGATGTCCTACTTCAAACTAATCCAAAAGTTGGGTGCGAAGAAGTGCCATGAGAATGACGATGTATGCAAACACTTCGACGGCATGTATCATATTCAAGACGAACTCGAATCACTTGAAAACCCATTTGGAATTAGCAGTCGGCTTTTTGCTGACAAGCTCATGTTCTCATTCCTGCAGTCATACAACCCGACTATCTACAACATGGTCAAACTAGCAGATCTCCGAGGTAAAGAAATCACTCCAGAATTTGTCACCACAATGGTACTCAAAAAGTACAACAAACCGAAACCAAGTTGGAGGACCCACAGGAGGATGTTGAGAACAGCGGCCATGGTGCCGAGAGTGTCAGTAATACACCCCGAGAAGCTGCATGGGAGACTTGATGAATTTGCAGCCATAGTGAACAGACCAGGCACAGTGACCATGGCTGAAACAACTGATGGCAGAAGTGTCACAACCTCAGAAAGCAGCCCAGCAGCTCACAAGGCAAGTCAGAAGGTCACTAACAATGCCACTGACATCTCAAACCCAAACACGATGAGTGCCAGGCCAGTAGAGCCAGTAGAGTGTAAAGCAACGGAAGTTTGGATAGTCAAGTTCTAATGTTGACAACCTCAAATCTAATAAAGACTTGGATTGCTTCACACTAGGCTTGCTTAGAGTTAAGAAGATGTGGGGGAAAACCAACAAGAACTTGACTAGAGTTCTTGGGGTGTTGGATTCAGGGTACTTATACTACTCTACATTGTTTGTACATGTTTATCTACTGGTCTGTGCATCCTGTAGATAAGGGCTAAGGGTATGACATCATAGATAAGAGATACAAGATAAGAGTCTAGACGTTTCTAGACCTTTGGAGATTAAATATATGAGGTGAGTCACGT
>JBBPMQ010000067.1:0-65364 GCA_038090375.1 Boletus rubroflammeus
ATCTCCTAAGCAAAGTGCTTAGTAATCCTTCCCCTTGATCTCTAGCAGAGCTAGTTGATCCTTATCCTTTTGTTGTGTTTTGTGCTGCCTAGACATCGCCCCCAGCTCAGGCCATTTCACTTGCTCATTTTGACAGTTGCAAATGTCTGCATGCAGTGCAGACTTTTGGAACATGTCTACACGCATGCACATACTTGAAGATTCAGCATGCATCTGGAACTTAGAACCAACTTGAAATTTCATCTACACCCAAACAGTAAGCTAAACTTTATGTTCATGATTCATGTCAGGACCAACGTTTAAGTCTGTCCTAAATATTGCAAATGCTGTTGTGTAGTGACTCGTCGTGAACCTCTCATTATGTATAACTTAATTAGAAAGCAAGGTACGTGTGCTGTACTCCCCATCCAATGCAAAGTGGTGACTTGGAATCAAGCTGCAGCTGCATACCTAGGTCAGACAGCACAGACGGTTGGCAGGAGCATGTGGAATATCCTTCAAGGTGTAGTGTTGCCGCGACTCGCCCTTTTTGGCGTGAGTCGGCTTTCTCCGTGGCGCGAGTCGCGGCAACACTATCAACGTGCACTGCTGAGCCGATTTTCAAGAATTCGGCAGGTCGGACTCGGATGTATCATAAGAGTATCGAATCGATCAGGTCTAAATTCGTCTTACCATAATGTTCCGTAATTTCGAAGACTGACCTGGCGGCTGTGGCTCACAAGGTCCGATTGAGTGGCTTTACCCCACATCCCCATGCTCAATTGACTAGATATGGTGAGAACAATTTTACAATTTTACCGCCAAAAGGAAAGTGTGTATTATATGTACGGCTCATTCCAACTTCCAGAAAAGTGCACAATGTATGTAAACGACCCTGCACTGCGCCTGCCAGCGATGAGCTTCTATGCATACTATGGCCGCATCCGCGAAGACGTATTTGTACCGTTATAGCTTGGTGATGACGGTGACCTTCAGGCTTCCATGCACTCATTGCATTGTGAGAGTTTTGATCGGAGGTGGCAGACGAAAAAGGAAATTTAACGAATGTTCCTTGTGCTATTCCTAATGAGAGGACTTTTTTTCGCTCCCGACAAGTTGCTGTCTTTGGACGTCCCTCCATGCGCTGGGAGGAGGGGGAGATAGCGCGAAGCGCTCTCCGGCCCGGTCCGGGAGCCCGAGTTGCCGGGTATGGTGTGAGCTGCGAGCCTCAGGCTGCCAGGGTGGGTAGGAATACCTCGCAGACGCGTGTATCCGGCAATCGAGATCGAGCGACGTGGTGACCGTGAAGGCAAGAGAGGATCTCGCTTGTGTCACTTGTCCGAAGACCTTGCACTGTGGTTCAGCTCGTGCCTCGCTACACCTCAATGCGTCCCATCATGACTACATAAGTATAGTACGGTGCAAGTTCTGTCGACCGGTCCGCTCAATGCTCCGGTTCCGGTCAACGTATAGTGGAAATCCGAACGAGAGAAATCACTGCCGGGATTAGGATTACTATAATGTGTTGTGAATATGTTTGAATGAACGTCAAATTACATGCAGTATCGCAGAGATAACTCTACCCATGCGTTGCCGATACAGGATACATGATTGAGACGATCCTTAGTAAGTTATAACATGATACATACTCTTCGCACGGTACTATACAAACTGTACAATCCACTTAGGCAACCCGGCAATCTCCCAACTCGAAGTTGCTTGAGCGGTACTATACTATATAAACGTAGAATTTCTCTCCTTCCTCAGGTCTGTCACAGTTTACGTTCTTCCTCTGGTCTAGAACGTTACTACACGAAGAATGTGCAAGGAATGGACGTTCGGATTCGGCTAGACCTTCCCGAATCGCGTCTGCATCCGTGATTCCATCAAACGTGACGATGGTACTACCGAAGTACTTGCTCCAAGGAGATGGGAGAGGAGGTATAAGTACCCAGAAGCCCCCCATGCCTTTCCATACTCAATCCTATCACTTCTGAGCTTCCTCATAGATTTAGCGTCGCAACCATGGCAGGTAACCAAGACCAATTCTTCAAATTCGTCGACGAGCATACTGGAGACTTCATCGATCGTCTCGCTGAGGCCGTGGCCATCCCAAGGTAACGTTCCCTCATCTCTGCACTGATCTTGTATCGCTCACATATCCTCGGTCAACAATCACTAGCGTAAGTGAAAGTGAACCCCCCCGATCGGAGGTCCGGCGCATGGGAATCTGGCTGCAGCAGCAACTCGAAGCAGTTGGGGTTGACGACACACAGCTCGTTGAGCTGCCTTCTCTTCCTCCGCTCGTCATCGGACGCCTTGGTACTGACACCAGCCGTAAGACAGTGCTCGTTTATGGGCATTACGATGTTCAACCCGTACGTATTTCCTGTCAACTGAGACCAGATGTCCGAACTCATCGAGACTACAGGCAGATGCGGATGGTTGGAAGGCGCAAAACCCCGACGCGCCCAATCCGTTTGTTCTCACGCGCCTTCCGCAAAATGATCCAGTCAAGCTCGTGGGCCGTGGATCAACGGACGATAAGGGTCCTGTCACGGGATGGCTTAATGTCCTCCAAGCACACAAAGAACTTGGCCTTGACATCCCCGTCAACATCCGATTTTTGTTCGAAGGTATGGAAGAGCAAGCGAGTACCGGACTCGAACCTTGGCTCAAGGAAGAGGTGAAGAAAGCGGATGGGTTCTTTGCTGGCGTTGACTGCGTTTGCATCGTGAGTATATGACCTCAAACTGGTAATTACGATTAACGTCATTGCTGACTTTTTGATCGCAAACAGACGGACAACTACTGGCTCACGACCCGTCGCCCCACCCTTACTTACGGCGTCCGAGGTATCGCCACCTTCAGTATCGATGTTACCGGCGCAAAAGACGACCTCCATTCGGGTATATATGGGCGGATGGTCCATGAACCCATGACGGATTTAATCAAGTTGCTTGGAAAACTTGTAGACACGAACGGTGTGATCACCGTCTCAGGCGTCGAGGGATTGGTCCCTCCGCCAACCGAGCAAGAAATGTGAGTATGCCGTTGTTCTCGCCTTGGCTTCCAGATCAATAACCATGACCATGACTGGAATATTCCAGACAGGAATACAGGAACATTGACTACACAGTCGATGATCTCGTGCGTGATACAGGTAATCACGTATGTGCACTATTTCAATGTATCGCCCTTGCACTTGACTAATCGAGGCTGGCTAGGTCGAATTGTCCGAGGACCCGACTGAACTATTGATGGGACGCATGCGTTATCCTTCACTCTCTATCCATGGTATCGACGGAGGACGACAGGGGACCGTCATTCCCTGTAAGATCACTGGGAGGTTCAGTATTCGGTACGTACAATCCATTCCCTCACCGAATAGTTTCTTTACACACTATTTCGACGTCGAAATTTGCGCTGACTGCATTTTCACGGTGCCCAATAGCCTTGTGAACCCGCAAACCCCAGAAGAGGTCGCGGCTCTCGTCGAGGAATTCCTCTCCAACGAAATTGACAAGCTAGGTTCACGGAACACGATCAAGGTGAACTATGGACTCGGAGCCCTTCCCTGGGTGGGTAATAAGGATCACTGGAACTTCAAAGCCGCAGATGCCGCCACTCAGGTTCGTGTCGTCATCGCATGTTTTCCGAGCCGGAGGGGTACTTGGATCTTGACCACCAACGTTCCAGGACGTCCATGGGTCGGCACTTGTTCCTGACTATACACGCGAGGGAGGCACTATTCCCCTGGCGCTCCTCTTGGAGGAAGAATTGAAGACAAACGTACTGTTGTTGCCTATGGGTAAATCGGATGACGGTGCTCAGTAAGTTCCCTCGTTGCGCAACTCATGCCAACAGAATTATATGCTGACGCGTTCGTGCTACTCCCAGTTCCCTGAGCGAGAAGTTGGACATCGACAATTATGTCAAGGGGGTAAGCTGAATTGTTGCTTCCACGAATAGAATGATATTGAGTGTCCCTTCCATTGTAGACAAAGGTGTTTGGGGCGTACCTGTACGAAATCGCCAAAGTTGACGAGTAACGCAGTCGAGGATGGTTGTAAAACACAATAAAGTGTATGTGACGAATACGATTTCGTAGAACACCCCAGGCGTACGCCCGTGTGTTCTTGTATTTGGATGTACGCTATCTCTATCGTCGTTGTACGAGCAATGTGTGTTTCTTAGTAACTGCGTCATGGGGCGTCACCGTACCTGAGATCCGCGGGGTGGTCATTTGGAGCATCCGCTATCGGTGTGAGTGACAGAAATCCTTGAATTTGCTTGTGACGGACTGTGCCAGCATGCCAGCGGTGTCCAGGCTGAAGATAGTCACAGGTTGAACCTGACATCCGAGCAAACGGTTCGTGCCACATGTCGCGCGCCTGGACAATTTCTTGCCCAGTTAAGCACACTTCGGAGCAGCTTGGAAGGGGATCGAAGTTATGTGTTTCAAAATTAGGTCCTACCAGCACTAATCAGAGACAGTCAGGCCTACTAGGGTTAACTTCGTTGTCGATAATGAAGACCAGGTCACACCGAGAACAGATTGTTTGACACTGTTTGGAGAAGTAATGGGACGGTCGTGGATCATAATATAGTTAACAAACCTGTTTCCGAAAGCAAACCAAGACTTACTCCTTGGTTCTCGCATCGAGACCGAGTTCAAGGACTTCGAAGACATATTATACCCGGGTCCAACCGCCGGGTCAACACGATCATCGATTAATCGGTGTCACAACGACGGTGCGAATTGACCATTGACGACAATGTACCAGTTTTGAATGCAAGTATGCTGTTCCTTAGATTTGCCCACGCAACTTGTGAGTTAATCTAAATCATCCGATGTTAACGACTATCTATGGGTGACCGAGGTCGAGAAAAAATATCTATAGTATCTTGCAAGACCTGGACCAGATGATACATTAGATTGTTTAGGAAGCTGAAAGAGAACGTGTATGACATTATCCAGCAAGGCCATGGGAATAATGCGACTGAACAGCGAAACGGATCAATACTAAGCAAATATAAAACATAGCCCGCACGAAACGTCCAAAAGCTCCGCTGCGAGTACATTTCACGAATCCTCGTCCGGCACCTCCTCCACTCGCGCAGACCGACTTCCAGGACGCGAGGAATCGGCGGATTCATTGTCAACAACCTCCTCAATATAAGCTCCGCCGTTGCTAGCCAGCTTTTCCTCTGGAGTTTTCCCTGCGGGTGTCTTGCCTTTCTTCTTCTTACCGCCCCTTTTCTTTGGAATGTCCCACTCCCACAATGGAATGAACGATTCGATCTGTAGTAACGTGAAGTCGTCAAACGACTCAGATCACGTGACATGGGTTACAGTGCTCACCACGCCAACATCTGCGAAGAGTTTTGGGAATAACCAAATACCTGGAGGCGCAACGACGATGGTGATCACGTAGAATATCAGTCTTACGATCGCCAGTCCAAAGAAGACACCGATGAGGCCAAGCATCCCCACACTGATGTACCACACGCCGAGACGCATGATGGGCGGCCAAAGTGGGAACATGACTCCGGCGAGCATAATAGCCACCATGAGCAGACCGCCGGCGTATGTCGTCCACTGGGATCCCTCGTAGAACCATGCAAAGTAGCCGTCTTGCGCAAAAGATTGTTGTGGGGTGACAGTGATGTGGCGCGGAGAGGATGCCGATGAACCAGTGGGATTGCCACGATCCACACGTAGGTAGAAGGCATAAGGAATGATTGACGTCAGGACTGCTTCTGCCTCTGTCTCGTTGGTCACGGCCTGGACGTTTTTTAGCTTGGCGTAGGCTGGAGAGAGAAGGGCTTTAACGGCAGATTTGCCTGGTAGTTTGACAGTCAAATGAGAAGAAACACAGGCTAAGAACTTTGGGCACACCTTTGAAGTAGTCTACCCGTTTACCGTTGAGAGCTCCCACACGTATTTTCATACCAGATTTGCTACTCCGTAGGAATTGGGCTACGTTGCGAGCTTGTGGAGGTGCTCGAACCTGCTGTGCTTGTGCGGTAGACATTGTCGGCGAGAGGATACGACAAATATCTCGACAATTTTATGGAAAGAGTCTGAATCGAACTTGAGCAAGGCAAACGGCAAAGAGCCAACGAGAAATGTATTGCTTTGCTTAGTCATCCATTCCACGTCACACCTTCCAACAACTTTGCAGTGCGAACCGTCTTTTCCATATCCTCGATGATCAGAGGCTCAAATCTCCCCGAATGGATCACAACAGCACAGATACGCGTTCTTCTTGTGGGACAATGTATGCTCACAATCAACAACTGAGAGATGCTTCGTGAAGTCTATGGAGTGCAACGGGGGGTAAATGTACAGTTATGGGGTTACATCATGAGATTCCGACGAGGACTCGGTAAGAACTTTCGGGATGATGTTGTGTTTCTCGAGCAACGACTCCAACTCCCCAGACTGGTGCACTTGGGAGATATTAGTACACACAATCCACTTTCGGATAAGCTTCTCCAAGAAGACTCACTTCCGAGGAGGATATCACACCCACCAACAAACTCCCCGTCAATGTATATCTGCGGGATCGTTGGCCATTCACTGGGAACAAAGGCGTTGACTGAGACACGGGTATCCCGCAATATCACGTCGCTTTGGACTCACGAAAACTCCTTGATGCCACTCCTAAGCTCCGAGTCCTCCAGAACATCATAGGTCTTCAATTTCTCCGGAGGAACGCCCTGGATTTCCAGGACTTGGACGGCTGCACGAGAAAAGCCGCACTGAGGCATCTGAGGGTTACCCTTCATGAACAACACGACGGGTGACTCCTGAACGGCAACTTGAATTTTTGCGCGTGCTTCTTGTGATAGAAATCGCCGGAACGCAGGACTTCGGTTGGAAAGCACATTGCGAGCAGAGAAGGACTGTAGAGTTGCGTTAGGGTAACAATATATGTGAATGGGATGTTACTTGCAGAAGCCTGAAGTAGTGAGCGCAACATGGTCATGGAGGTCTGGTGATCGAAGCCTGACTAAACAAGAGTTGGCCCGAGTCCCGATTTCGATTTTTTTTGCATAGTTACTACTGTCATTCTACCAGTGTTGATAGTAGCAGTAACACTGAATTCACTGCCATGCATACCCATTCGACGGGTCTCTCGACTTACCTACTGAAACCTATTACAGTGTACATGTAGAAGAGCGTTAGATTGGCTTTTGAACGTCAACTTTGTATCAATGAGAGTCCAATCGCACAATACCAGCTATCATTCCGTGTTGGTGAGTGCCAGGTTGGATTTCCACGGAAAATGACTAGTGTTCATCATAGAATACATCAACTAGAGTCCCGACTGTCATCTCATCGGCATAAAACTCTTGACTCGGGTGACACCCCTTGCTCTACAGGTCGTCCCAGCGCTTTTCTTTCTTTCGAAAGGCCTCAGTTTCGACATGGTGGGTGCACACCGGATGCTCTTAGGCTGTAAATCTGCCTGTCTAAGGACTAACTATGATCTACATTTGCACAGCAGTTGTACAATGCCCCTGATGTTTCTCGGTTATTCTCCCAACTCAAAGCTGAAAACCCGATCAAGGATATATTCGGTTCAGCAGCCCCTGCTCCCTCAGGTCGATGCGTCAGCGAATTGGCAAACGCTAGGTGATGCACGTACCCAGAAAATAGCGAAACTAGCTGCGCATGGTATCAAAATACGCCACTGCATCGAGAAGCAAAGAAGTGATAACTGAATCACAGGGCTCTTTTTTTGTTATTGGTTTCTGAGGGAGCAAATCACCCACAAATTGCTCACTATACAAAGACGTGCGTCTGCTAATCATACAGATCAATCATACACACTGAATTTCCGACCGCCAATAAGCACTGGCACAAGCCATACGTTACCGCTGACCTGTCTGTGACACGGGTAACTCGTAAGCCGGGTGGTGCCATTCGAGATGAATGATCCCAGAAAGGGTAGTAGCAAAGTGTTCGGAAGAATGAACCCTGTCTGATGCGATGGAATGGAATCAGATATAACGTTCGTCAGAAATAGTATAGTGTCATTGCTCAACCCGTCATCAAAAAGGGGCTACACTTGACCGTCGTCCCTGGACGCAGCTGAGGTCCATCACGAACGGTCAGGCCGGCCCATCAGTAATTCAGCCGGCTCATCTGCGTCTCGTAAATTGTGGCATTGGAGTGGAATAATTCCAACGACGTACGGATGCCGGCCTGTCCTCGAATCTGAAAATCGAATAACCGGCTTCGGCCCCGTTGAAGAGTTGAGTAAGAGGTTCAAGCAACGTTCCCAGAGCAGTTGACACGAACGGCAGTCCAACAGCTTGGATTTTTCGCAACTGAGCGAGCCCAGATCTCAATTGGCCTATGAAGCATCATTCGAATCGCGATCGCGGATTCGCAAATGGTATCTTACACCATGACTTACTGAAGGCACTTCCAAATGGAGGGCAGTATACCCTCCTCTTTCCTCAAGTACTTACTACTTCAAGTTCAACACGGTGTGCAACGTTATCGCTTGACGACTCTATGTACCACAGACCTTTGAGAGCTGTGATTGGAGGACGACTAGCAAAAAAAGGGAATCTGCTCAAGAACAGTTCAATACCTCCTCCAGGTTCGCCGCTCCATCTGGATACGAGCCTTGGAAATTCAAAATGCCTATCCTCGATCTCACCACTCACGTCCCGTCGACGACAAGCCCTGGCTCAAGATAGACTTCAGAACCCCCGAGGGCCCGGAGAAGTACTGCAATCTTGTCAAGGAATACTTCTTCAAAGGAAATACCCAGAACAATTTCATCGTCCAAAAGAATAAGGTAGTTTCTTCGGAACAGGTTCCCTTTGATCAATTGACTGATAATCCTCTATTTCAGGAGCGCAACTGGTATCATCCACCATGGTTGCACTATGGGGACAAGGGTCGCGAGCCAATCAACGGCCTCGGTTTTGGAGGCTTCCTCCCTCCTGGTTACCTTGCGGAGAATCAGAACCACTGGGTACAGAGTTGGCTATGCAGTTACTTCAACTGGGAAGGTCAGTGCCATGAAACAGCAGTTTTGACACTCTGACTTTTCTACAGCTGCCACGATACTGGGTGATATGTGGGCTGATCCAAACAAGCCCAAGTGGGACGATCATCTCCATTTCCCCGTCGGATCCGTGATCTGCGAGAATATCATCATCGACGTCTCGGACGAGGAAGTGCCCATTGCGAAAGGGTCCCCTGAAGCCTATGCTTGCATCGGAATTCTGCCAGAGGACCCAGGCCACGCCGAAGCTCCCGACGGGCGCATGTCGACGGCCACCCGTCTTCGTCTCATTCAGGTTGACTTCGCCGCACGCGACGAGTGTTCTCCTATCGGCTGGGTGTTTGGCACCTATGCGTGCGATGGTAGGAAGCCTGCTCTTGATGTAAGCGGCACTGTGTCCGTGTATCTGAGACTCTGCTGAAAAAATCCAAACCTCTTGGGACTCGGTCATAAGCCCTGGGACAACGTTTTTCCGATTGGACTTCAGTACGGCAACGACCCTGATTTCCTTCAGAAGGAATATGAGGAGAAAAAGCACCCCAAGCAGCTGTGGCGAAACCCTCTCGCGCTTAAGTTGCTCGAGGAACTTAGAGGAGACAGGCCGTGGTTGGGTTGGCACGATCGTCTAGACGGGTACGTCTTTGACCTACCCCACATCATAGGACAGTGTTGAGGATATTGAATCATAGACTGGCTGATGATTTCATGGGCACCTGTACATCTTGCCATGCAACAGCCCAGCTTAGCGGGCCCGGCCGAACTCCTACCACGAGGATTCAAGACCCCCCACCCCAGAAGATTGCAGGTAAATGGGTCCAGCAAGACGAGAAAGCGGTGTAAGTCCAGGTTTATCTGACTTTGTTGCCACGAGTCTTACTCGGATTCTGAGGCTCCGCAACCTTCCATCTGGAACACCGTTCGACGACGATTCTTTGTCGGCTGACTACAACATACACGTTGAATTCGCCTTCCGGAACTACCGGGATTGGACAGAGAAGCAAGCGAACAACTAGCCAGCAAGGCTCTCCCACTAACTGTTTCTCGCGCTGGTCCCCCTCGACTGCTTGGACCGTGACCGCACTAACATTTCCCAAACGTCTTTTAGCCTGTAAATTCGTCCCTCGTGGCTCCGTGGCTCCGTCTCCTTGCTGTCACCTAGCTACCCCTTGATTTACGTTCCGTTTCAGACGGCCCAGTATTACATCCAATCTCCTTTGTGTAAGATTTGTATATTCCCCTTTGTGAGATGTCTCAGTGGAGGCGTTTGTTCAGGCGGGTTTCCTGCCCACATAATGAAAAAAAAAACCTATGTACGAAATGTATGACGATTCTCTGAAACAGGATGATATGATGTTCTCGTAGTGGAAGTGTGGGGACAGACATTATTTGGAAACAAGCTGTAGTAGTAGGATGTTCTCGGTGCACGTGAACTTGGGGGATGAAGGGGGGAGACCAAGGATACCCCATCCTCCTCAATAGTTCATATGTTTTCCGAAAACCTCCTCTTCGTTAAAGTGGCACCTCATGACCCCTCACAGAGCACATACTCTCTAGCAACCAATGACCCAAGGGCTCCACTGAGGGATATACGTCAGGAGGGGAGTCGACCGTATACGCGCCCTCGCGTGTACATTCCCTCTGCCGGGTTCTAAACACCACGGGCCTTGGAGATGGAACCAGAACGATACGAAGAGACCCTAGAAGCGTCGAGAGTGGATTGCCACGGATGTTTCACTCATTCTTTCAAAATAAAAAGGTTCATGAACCAACGTGGATGAAAGGAACCCAAGATAAAAACGATACGCCAGAGTCGCGAAGACGCTTAATGGCGCGGTTGCTCGTCTCCCGTTGCAGTATGACAGGCAGAGAGGAAGGCGAGACCCCCACGAGGGCGTGACAACTGAGTGATATCAGAAAGCTTCAGACGTCTGCGGTGAGCAAGTAGGAGTCCGCTGCCGAACGGATTCGCGCGGTCTTGCGTGCCGTGACATGCAAAATGAACCCAGTCCGTCTCCGTCATCTTCGCCAAGACATCCTCGACAGTCCCATCGGCCTCCTGCAAGCCAACGGACGGCGACGAAGACGTGAGCTCCCTGATGACCTCCATCTCCCTCGGCACGCCGGTGAGGCGAACCTGGCCGTCCGTGTTCGGATGACGGACAGCGAGCAGGCGAATATTACGTGATGCACGCTGCTGGGTTTTCCTGGGGTGGAAGTTCGAGTGCACTCATCGTAGGGATGTAGGACGAGATAAAAGCTTTGGGCCCTGATTGGCTGTATCATAAACACCTGCCGCATGGATGGGAAGAAATGTAAACGGCCCGGTTGGGCACCAGAAGATGCGAGGGAGTTTAGGGCCAGACGTCTGTGGTTATACATCACAAAACTGACATTGACTTGGGGTTCACATACCGAGAAAGCGAGGACATCGAGAATTGGGCTGACGACCTTCTCCCACAGGAATGGTAAAATAGTCCTGAACACGTCATTGGGACCCATACGGCGTGAGGTGACACGGCCATTGAGTCTCAGCAACTTGTTCAGCTGTAGCTGCATGCCTTTAACTTCATCGTAACTGGTGTTTGAAAGTGGGACATGGACGACATGTTCTGAACCTGCCTCGACGACCAATGCATCACATCTATGTTTGCTTGCATTGAGAAAAACGACGGGCCCCGAGTGCGCCAAGGAAGAAAGCTGGTCGATCGTCTTCGGGAGTAGGAACTCCTCGAAGTTGGGTATGGCGCGTATCCCTGCAAGAAGCCTCTCTCGCGAGAGAGCAAGTGTATGGTGTTGTCGTGCCTGCTTCTCCAACAATCCGCCCATCGTATCCGAGTGATTTGTGAACTCGTCGACTGCAACTTTACCCCGAGCGCTAGCGTGCTCAAGCTCATGTGATAGATGCTCAAACTGGGCAGCGCGCTGTGGATATACCGTACGGATGTCGTCGACGGGAGTGCGCAGTTGTGAGAACTGACTCCACACGATGGAACGACCTTGCTCAAGCCACTCGACAGCAAGTTCAGGTCTATGGGCTTCAAGAGCAGTAGCAGCGGCATCGCACATTTCATCTGCAGCTTCGAGAAATTGATGGTAACGATCGTGAAGAGACAAGCCTATCCATGTGTGCATCCAGAAGAGATGGGCCTGTGTGGGAGCGAGCTGCGTCGGAGGAATGCAAGATGGCTCGAACTAGTCTGGGACCCACTGGCCCGTCTATGAGGCCTTGAAAGCTCGCACGACCGGTTACCTCATGTATACACCCAACGTTGATCTTAGTATCGTCGACGACTAGCACCCCTTCCTCATCGACGATGCCATCCCGCCGCCGTTTGCAGCAGTACGCCATCGCGATTAGCATCCTCAGCGTGTTCTACAACACCGCCGAGGGCGTCGTGTCCATCGTCTTTGGCGCTGAATCGTCCTCGCGCGCGCTCGTCTTTTACGGCCTCCAGTCCGCCGTCGAAGTCATCTCAGCCCTCCTCGTCACCTGGCGCTTTCTCGGTGTTACAAAGCCAGGCGACGAATCAGATAGCCCAAGCAAAACGTCCTCGCAAATCATCCGGTAAGCCTTTCCCCTTCATCCCTTTCCAACGAACCGAGACGTAATTCATCATCGTCGATTTATCCCCTCGCCGCATCACAACGCTTGTCCCATTCTCCACAACAGGACCGAACGCATCGCAACGATCGCCATTGGCGCTCTTCTCGTCGCCCTCGCCCTCGCCGCTATCGCCACCTCCGCCGTCTCCCTCGCAGCGCGCGACCACCCCTCCACTGCCCTCCCAGCACTCCTCATCGCTGCCACGGCCACAGGCATCATGACAGTCCTCTACCTCGCCAAACGCTACCTCGCCCGCGCCCTCAACTCGAGCACCCTCCACGGCGAAGCCGTCTGCGCCCTCTCCTGCACGCAACTCTCCGTCGTCTTGCTCATCGGGTCGTTAATTTTTCGGGTGTGGAAAGGTGGATGGTGGGTCGATGCAGTGACGGCGATCGTGATTGGGTTGTTGTTTGGTTGGGAGGGTGTCAAGATGATCCGGTGGGCAAGGAACAAGGATTTTGATGGGGGATGTTGTGCGGATTGTCACCCCAAAGACAAGGCAGGGTCCACGTGTACGACACCCTCGGCGGAAGTGGAGAAGCCCAAAGAATCAGAACAGAAACAGACTCCTTGTTCCATTTCCACCCAGTGCTGTGGGTGTTCCAAGAAAGAGGAACCTATCGACAGGGAACAAGCATGCTAACTGCTGGTTTATACCTCATGCCTTATATCCTTAGATATTGGTATTGATGTTGGAATGTCTAACGAGATGTATGGTTTTATATATCACAGATTTAAACAGATTACAACAAGAGAAAACGATGAGAGAAAATTCACATGATCCGAGCTTTTCAAAAAGAAAAAAGAAAAAAAAAGAGCATTGATTAAAGACAGCGTGAAAGTGTCAACGGCCAACAAAACAACGACAGCACCTGCTGTGGGTCAGCAGAGCAATTATCAGGCCTCGTCGGGTCGACTAAAAATTAAGACAGGGCAATTACACGCGTCTTCCAGCGATACATCCGATAGTCGTGTGCGAGATCATACAGGTCCACAGGTGATGCGCTTTCGATGACAACATCGGGCCATCTAGGTGATGGGTGCGGGGCAGAAGGACATGATTTCTTCGTACAACAGTTCCTTGAGTTGCTCACGGCTGATGTCGTCCTTGTGCACTAATGCGCGAAATGACGATGGGGTTTGCATTTGCAAAATGCAGGTACTTACGATCAAACTCAAAGAACTCGGGGTCGAGAGGGGGAGCGACGGGCTCGTCGTCGGGATCATGCTAAATGACGGCATGAACAACCAGACTTGCGAAACAAGAACTAAACCGTACATATGCCTCGAGATATGGGTGAGCCAGCGCCTCCTCGACAGTTACCCGTTTCTTTGGATCAAATGTCTACAAGACAAAAAAAAATCAGCCTCTCCGCCCACAGCTCCCCTACTATCCAACAAGAAAACAAACCTACCAACGTCTTTGTCAAAAAGTCGACCGCCAACGGGTTCGCATTCGGGAACAGCTGCGCAAATGGCCGGCGTTTCCGGAATGGCAGCGCTCGGATATAATCACGTGATCGACGTGTTGTAATCGCATAAAACTCGTCCAATGTTGGCGTCCCGAGCACGTCCAATATGAGCGTTAACTGGTGATGGTAATCCCGTCCAGGGAAAAGTGGTTTTCCGGACAACATCTCTGCCAATATACATCCCACGGACCAAACGTCGATCGCTTTGGTATATTGCTTGAACGTGAGCATGATCTCTGGTGCACGGTACCACCGTGTAGCGACGTATTCGGTCATGAATCCCGTTTCGGTGCCTGATGGCTCTGCCGTCTTAACAGACCGCGCGAGGCCAAAATCACAGACTTTGAGATCACAATTGGCGTTCAAGAGTAGATTCGACGGTTTGAGATCGCGATGGATGACGTCGGCCGAATGGAGTGCTTTGAGTGCACGAAGGGTTTGGTAAATGAAATACTGCGCATGATCGTCGGAGAGATCTTGCGTCCGAATAACGCGATGCATGTCCGTTTCCATCAATTCCTGGATCACTGTCAAACGTCCATGCACGACGGAACATCAGTCACATCTGCGGGTGCGTACCACGTGGGGTGGACACCCCGAGGCAGGTATGACGTACGATAGACTTCCTTGAACGCCTCGAGCGATGGGGGCTTGATGATATCGAGGATCGAAATGATCTACGGGACGGTCCAACACGTCAGTCAACCCCGAGTCGCTCGGATCCCATGTGAGATGATATACACACGTTCTCGCTCACGCCGGCCTCGCTCAGAAACTTGAGGAGCTTCAATTCGCGCAGCGTTCGGAGACAGAACATGGAGTGATCGAAGGGAGTGATCTTCTTGATGGCGACTTTACGTCCGCTGGGACGGTGTACCGCGGAGCAAACGATGCCGTAGGCACCTTCACCGACGACATCGAGGACTTGATATTGCGTACCTGATGAAGTTCGAAATGTCACATCCTCTTGTGTACCACAAACAAGAAAAAAAAAGACATAGACACGGACGGATAATCACGCACCCACGTTGAAGCGTACTTTGCGCGACGCAGGCGGGGCTTGGGATGCCGCATGACCGTGCTTTGACTTGGACTGCGATGCATCAGCAGCAGGCTGCTTTTTTTGAGTCTCTGGCATGTTTTGACCTTTGAAACGTGGTGAGGAGGGAGATATCGAAACGTCGAGAACGAGGGCCGCTTTAACGTACGCACCTTGAACTCTAGACTATTGCCTATTGTTGTTCTGGAACAAGGAAAAGTTGATCCCTTCTATATATTGCCTTTTTTAGGAAGAAAGGCACATCACCCGCAGTCAATTTTCGCGTATCCACAGAACATTTTCGTATAGATCTAGTTGCAAAAATTCGAGCATATATATATTTTCCTCACCTACACCCCCAAGCACATACGAAACTTGTACAGTTCTACGTTCCAGGACCTATATGACACGGCCTGCCTCGAGGTGCACCAGCTTACCATCCCTAGTCCCAGATCAACCCTTCCGTGGTGTGCACCTTTGCACAAAACTTATCAGTGGAGGTTCTAGATGTCCTACTCAAGTTGGACTGATCGCGCGGCGGCGCCTTCGCCATGGCAACGGCATCGAAAATCCCACTGTTTCCATGGTTTAACAACAAGATACAGCTCGTTGCGATGGGGGAACCTCGGGGTCCGGGGATAAGGCGGATGTATTTTGGGATAAGTACAGCCATTTTTCTATCGAATGCTCAGGGGATTACCATCCCCATCAGACACACACGCACCATGAGACTTGGACCGTCTTGAATCTGGGGCGCATTGCCCACACTATGGCACTAGTCTAAACGTTTTGGGAACTGGGATTCAAGATCTCAGACCTCTCGAATCGCTCCCTCGGAGCCACCCTTTTTTATCATATCCTGATTCCTATCAATTATGATCTGGTTGAGAGAAGAACAATCCCATCACTTTGACTTGGTGTTTTGTCGTGATGGTAGCAAGTCCCCGCACGGCCATCGTCTTACTCCCGCGATCGCTGTGAGTAATCCACACAAGATACCTCGATCAATTCCCTTCGTAGGATCAGAACGACTGTCTTCTGATCTCGAAGTTTTAGGGAGACTAATCAGTTCCAAGTTGGAGATCACACAGTAACTTACGAATTCTCTTGACTTTTCTTTTTGCATCGTAATCCGCTTCCAAAGTTTTTGTGCGAAAAAACCACGATTTCGAAATTGTCCCAAAACACGTGCCCCCATACCTTCCTCTTGTCGTACTTGTGGTCATTATAATATGAGCACATACGGTTCAATGTTACTGATTCAAATGGATTGCCATCCCCAGCTAAAGTCTATCATGATACCCCCCTCACGAAAACCAGCTAATCACAACACCAACGATGCATCACGGTCAGGGAATGGACCTGTTCAGGACCACCGGGTGATTGCAACTCCAGATGATCGGACAACAGTCTAGGAAAGCTAGCTTCGAAAGCAAATAAGAGATGCCATGGGCTTTCGTTTTATTCTTCTCTTTATATTCTAATCGACTCCTCACGCAACAGGAGGATCCAAAAAATGAAAAACAAAACGATGCGCCACATCGAACGCAATCCAAGGGAAAGACGGGGGGGGCAGTTGTACAACATAGAGCGGAGGATAAAGAAAGAAAGAAAACTGACACAAAGACAAAACAAGGTAGCATAGGGAAGCAAACGACAAATGGAGGCGTGTATACCAGCTTGTGTTCTGCCCCCTTCTCCCCTCGCTTCTCCCCTCCATCACGTACCAAATCGCCCCCCTAGTCGACCAGAAGAGAGGAGCATCTACTTGCCAGTAGGTGGACCACCGCGACCCCGCCCAGGTCCACCACGACCGCCTCGGAACCCTCCACGAGCTTCGCCATTTAAAGGAGCACCACCCCGAGGCCGGCTTTGGGGCCTCTCGCCGCGCTCCTTGCGAGTCTCGACGAAAATACGCACCTGACCAGCCTCACCTCCGACATCGACCCGCACACCACCCTCGCCACCCTGGTTCTGGGGCAGAGACGTGATGATCGCCTTCTTGGCAGCATCAAGGGACAAGAACTCGATGAAAGCGCACGCCTTGTTCCGTACGATCTCGATGTCTTTTACCGGGCCAAACCGTTGGGTTAGGACCTGATTAAGCTGATTTTGGCTGACCGGCTCGACAACACCCTAAAAAGACAACGATCGATCAGTCGCAATTTATAATGAATTACTGCAGATAAATACCTTGACGAAGCATTGTGGAGTGGTCAAGGCCAGCACAGCGGCGACAGAAGGGTGCTCGCGTGACCCATGTTGTTGCCCACCACGATGAGGAGGTCCATGTGGTGCAGGAGACTGCGTACCGCTACTCGGTGCAGGGCCGTTCGAGGCAGCAGGTACCTCAGTCAAACCCTTGGACTCCGTAGCAACCTGCGACCCCCATCGTTTCGAGTCCGTAGCAGCAAGGCTCGCCCAGCTCTTTGGGACTGACTTTGCAGGTGCAGGCGTGGGAGCAGACGTTTGTTGCACAGGTGCGGGTAGTGGTGTAGGGGAAGGAGCGGGAGAAGTTTGAGGTTGTGGTGCAGGCGCAGGCTCAGGCTCGGGTGAAGCTTCGAGAACAGGCTCGGGCTCCAAGGGGGCAACGGGCGCAGGTGTGGACTCGGGTTCAGGTTCATCATGATGGTAACCATTTGGCTCCGCAAGTTTAGTCTCAGGGGCCGGAGGAGGGGTGGGAGGGTCAGGGAGAACAGTCGTGGGTTCCTCCTCCGGAACTGGGGCCGGGGGAGGGGTAGGCTCACGGGGCAGCTCTGGCTCTGGCTCTGGCTCAGCAGCAGGTTCAGACATTGGCTCCTCAACAGAGTCGGATTCGGAGGCAGGGGCGGGAACGGCGGGAACGGGCTCGGCTTCGCTGACATCATCCTCAACGGTATCTTCCTTGAGGAACCGGAAGATGTCGTTGAGAACAAAGTAACCATTTGGCTGTTCCGCAAGGAAGAAAGTCTGCACGAACTTTCTCCAGGGATCACCATGATTGGACATCTCGCCGATGACCTGAATGATGATGCCACCGTTGGCAGAGGACTGCGCGTCTACGGAGTGAATGAAGACTTTGCAGTCCTCGAAACCGATGGAGGTGATCTTGTTGTGGATTTCCTGAGTAAGTGCCATGTGAGCAAAAGATAAACAGCGAGAAGAAGGGAAAAAAATACCTGCTGGCCGAAACAGGGTTTGATTTCCTCTCCCTCTGTGCCATGAATGAAGGTGGAGGTTTTGGTGTAGAAGCAATGCAAACGATTGGGTTGTTTGTTGACATACGTGTAATATTGAGGCACGAACTGCCATCCAACCTCGGAAGGAACGACATTCTGATGAATTGTAGGTGCAGTAGACATGACGAGGGAAATGCTAAGGGTTGCAAGGTCAGGCGACGGAGGGTCAGGAGGAGATACAAAAAAAAACCAAATTGAATCCATACCAATGAAAAGGGGGAATAAATGGACGTGCGTTTGCGTGCGTGAGGAAGTCTACAGATTACAACGGACAGAGGCGAATTAAAACCTTTGCAGCAGCTGCGAAAAGACGAGGTCAACGAAAAGCTGTAAAACTAAACAAGGGCACTTTGAATTTTACTTCGGACTTTGCCGATAATCTCGCTGACTCAGCCAACCAACGTTGTCCCCGTCCCGGCCCGGTGACCGGGTCAGTTCTCGCTTCCGTCTTTCTTCATTATATTTATTTATTGCAGAATTCGCTCGTTGTAAAATTCGTCGGCGTCGTGATTTTGTTACCCGTTCTTTAGTTCGCTAATCCTCGTCATCAGATGGCGTACTCCGTGAGGCGAAAATAGGTCTTGTACAAACTTGAAACATGCTTTGAGATCCGCAGCTCAATGCCTGACCATGTACCTCGATTCCAAGCGAACATACAAAGGTCGACCTAACATCCATAGAGATATAGATATAATCACATCGTATGGTATCAAGTATGTCCACTCCAGACCCATCCAACAAATCACTCGTAGATGTTCAGCGCCTTGATCTCAAAGTACGCACCCGTAAAATTGCTAGGGTTCGTATTCACAAACTCTGTGATGTTCGCCAAACGATTGCGATGAGTCTCCTGTATCGTCTAAAAATAGGATCCACTTTGTGGCGCTCACCGCTACAGGTCAAGGGGCATCCAGATGCTGCGTAAACGCCGTTGTTACCAGCCCAATCGCCACCTTTGTGTACACCAGATCTGAGTACCTTTGTGCGAAGACGGCGGTGATCACGTACAAAAGGCCAGATTGATGATGATATTGTGAGCTCCGAAATGCGTCGAGAAATCACAGTCCGTGTCCGGGAAAATTGCCACGGGTTCACCCTACCGATTAATGAGCGACCCTACTACACAGTATCTGCGCGGATCAGATTACCCAAGTGCTGGTATTGACGGTATTCCCGGGACTGGAGACTTCGCAGGGAACAGCTAAACTGCCATTTTCCCAGAAGTAGATCCGGATGTAAGTTGCACTCCGCTCGATCACGTACCTGATCAGATCCGTTCGTTCCATCAACACTTCTTGAAAGAACATAATCCGGAAACTCACCAACCGCCACCGTTCTTATTAAAGCCCGGACCGTAGCTTTTGTTATCGACGAAGCTAACACCACATCCACCATTGTTCGTCTCGTAGACATCACAGTTCGTTCCCAAGCTCTTCCTAAACATGATGCACGTCAATCGGAGGTGAATCACAAACCGTCATCAACCACGTAGAACGTACCCCGTCATCGTCCGCGTGGCTGGCATGGTGCAATCTAGGCAGGGTGAGGAGATGCATGCGATGCTGTCGGCACACTTACTTGCGCTTGTATGTAGAGTCGCCGTATTGGGCGGCTGGCTGTTGACACCTTCGACAATGTCTACTTCGCCCTGTAGAGCTGTCATTAGAGGTGTTCGCGGTGGGTATTCATTCAGACTAAACCTCATCTGGCCAAATTGCTCCGACTTCCTGGAACGAGAATCAGTGCACAGAAGAAGACAAGTCTAGGGACCGACACACACCCTGTCGTCGAAGACACGACATGGCCGTTAATTAGCGGTGATTGTTAATATTTTTGAAAGAAGAAAACAAACCCTGAAACCAAGATGAGCATATTCAACCCATATATCGTGATGCAGGAGACTCACAGATCGCAGGCCAAGTCCCACAACCTTCGGGCATATGAGCGATATCAAAGCTAAAGCGACGTTGGCAAGGAAACTGAACTACCATCACTATACTTACATTGCAACGTGCGTTGTGTACTGATTCAGGGATTTCAAGCGGAAAGAATTTCGTCCCGTGCCGGTCCCATTGAGAACAGTGGTATCGTCTGCACGCAAGATCAAGCTAGTATTAGTGATCGAATACAAGCCGTCCGCTTTAGCCGTCGTTATATTCACATAGTTCCTAGAGAAAAAAAAACGAAATGTCTGTCAGACGCACATCTCATCGACGACACATCAGGATGCACGCACACGTCTCCATGCGTGGGGTCGGGAATAGATTCCCATTCGAATGCATCTAAGAGAGATTGCCCAGAGAGGCTGGAATTGAGGGTGTAAGTCGCTCCTTGTGCATTCACAGCAAGAGTAAGCGCGAGCGCGATGAAGGAGAACAATGGCTTCGTCATCGAGGGCCCCAAAAACGACTAGTAGTTGCTCCTCCCCGAGCACACATCAAGTGCTTTTTATACGGGACAACAGAATAACATCCGAGTTCTTCGATAGGAGTAAGTTTACGAGACGATCATTTTTTCGTCAGATGGCTACCAATGAATAGACCTGGCCAGCGCGCTATCGTGGTGAGACAGACAAATCGGGAAGAGGATGCTTGAAAAGGGACACCAAAAAAGTCAAGAGGAGACGTCAGAGTCCTTGGTTTCCGTACCTGTGGGCTCGGAAGTACCATGTCATCTGTCGTGCAGTAACCAGGTCACATGCGCAGGTTGCAGAGGCGGTCGCAGTCAGAAAAGTTGGCAAGGAGACGTAGCGAGGGGCGTACTCAATCCCGTAGCTCACGAGCTCACCTTAGTGCAACCGTTACCGAGGCAAGCGAAGGGAAGTTGGAGCAGATCCCAAAATGACATGACGCCCGACTACCACACCACTGGCACCCGTTCGACTGCTACGCGGACGATATGGACATCGGATTCAAGAAATGTCGCCTCGAGTCCAATAAGCACACAGAGAGTGGTGGCTGGTGCCGCCGAACTGGTTTCGGAGAACCTTTTAAGCTGAGAACAAGACAAATTCATAAAATCAAGCTGAACGGTTTAAATAGCTGACTTGTGTAGTCACCGTTTCTCCTTGTGCCTTGCATGTTGATGTTTGAGTACTTTTGACAACGTGTACTACTTTTCCCAAGCAACTGCCAGACAGTACAGCAGACGCGAAGGTTGCTTACCGATCACCAAATTAATCGCTTCGAACTTGCTTCACCTCATCATTTCCAACGTCGGCAACAGTGCACTGAACTGAGCTACGAGCAACCAGTGTTTGGTGTTTGACGTTTGTAAGCGAGACAGAGGATAGATCAACTGCGACTTGGGCTCGGACTAGCTATTTCAAATTCAAGCCGCACAGAAACGGTTAGGCTCACCGAGGCGCTCGGAGTATTTTTGTCAGGGCCTGCCAGTGTCCTTGAGACGGCAAGGAGATTGAAATAGAGCGGACATTCTGAGACGATGATTGTCAACACAGCGACGGAAAGTGGCACAATCTGCTGGATCATCGGGTCTGCAAAATCATCAACGGGCCCGGAGTGCTGTGCCACCAGGACCCGCAATACTGACAGTGTCACTATGAAGACTCGGATGTCAATATTCAGATTGGCATTATGATAAACGGAATCCCACACTGGCAAATTCACGTCTCATTCATTCAATATCAATACTAGGGTCGGCGTTGCCGACTTGGACCCTGCTACTAGTAGAACGAGCAGATGCGGTGTGTGATGATTTTCATTGGGTGGGAAGCTGCTAAGTCCCGGATTTAGATGAGAGCATCTATTATTGTACGTGTGAGGGCACGGAATCGCCAGTCTCCTTTGTTTTGAGATTCGGTGTCGATCTTGCATTTTCTGCACTGCGTGTCATCGTCACACGAGGGGGAATGCGGTAGTTTCGTCGAGGCTGCGATAGGGATCGAGCGTGCCCCCAATGAAGCTTGTCTGGTCGTGTTTACGTTTGGCGGGATAGTTGCACATCATATGACTCCCTCCTTGCTTCCAGCAAGGTAATCGGTCTACAAGGGCAGAGTGGACACGCTCGATAACCCATATCTCGACCGGCCTCATTGGTAAGTAAGGCGGACACCTCACTATGTTCCAATAGCTCCTAGGCTACAAAGTATATGGGAGGCACCCGGGCTCACCAGTCACCGGCACCACCGGCGTCACCGCCCGGGTGGTGACTCCAGGTATCTCCCATATATCCACGACATCCACAGACCTTGCTATTCATCAATCTCCCAGCTATCATCCTCATCCTCATCTCCTTTTCCCTTCCCCAATTTCCTCGTCATCCATGTCCAGAGTACCATCCTCCTCTTCCAACAGGTCTAGAGAAGGCTAGGTTACCTCCACGAGCTGGGACTCTAGTCCCATGTCAGACTTGTTGCTCTAGCTCATCGATATCAGATCAGGGTCCGAACTTGCAGACACGTTCTCAGCCGCGGCGATCGAATCGATTTCGTTTGGAATCTGAAAAGGGACCAATGGGTGGCTTGATCCAACGACGATGCTGAAGAATTTTTAAAACGGCATTAAATTCGCGTACAGGGATGTCAAGGATGTGTGATCTGTGACAATGCAGTCATACCGTCATACCAGGTTGTCATCCTCATCAAACTTGCGCTCCAGTTCGAATTTTGAATACCCCATGACACTCGACCGTTGTTATCGTAATTGCTAGCGGTAACATTCTCCGGTGCCGCCAGCAAAATGCGCACGACCGCTCTTGGTCTCGACTTAATCGCTCTTGGCCACGTATCAAGTAGTACAAGTATGGAAAAAAGGGCGGATAAGGCCGTGCATATTTTCCTGACGACTGCTTGCAACGTACCGGAGTTAATAACCAGAGAAGGTTGATTTGAGCCAAATTGGTCGTTCAGGTTTAATGGTCCACATCGTCTAGAGTTGAAACATTGATCAGCGAGTGCGCTCACGCGATAGGTTGAGTCCCCCTCTCAGGCTGAATTAAATGTGCTCGATTCTCCTTTGTAAGCAGCGTAGAAACCCTGAATACATACTCGATCATTCCGGGACGCGGACGCCGTCGTCACAGATACGGTGGTAGCAACAGCATCCAATTGCAGCACCGTGATCCTTTAGGACTCCTCAATTAGTGCATTTGAATTTCGTCGGACCAGGATGATCAATTAGTCGTTCGTAAGCAGCTTTACTTATCAGAGTTCTTCACCCCGGGCCGTCTAATTGTTCCATAGCAGCCTCGTTACGCTCATCCTTGGTGTCTGAGGCTCTGGCCAGTGGCGAGGCACCCTGTCCCAAACGCATCCATCAATACTCGCGATAAGTTGAGCTTTCATGGAGGGGCATGTACATGTATCTGAAGGACATTCGACCATTGACTTAGTTGACCAGGGATGCTGAAACAGCGATACTTGAGACAACCTCGGTGCGAACCTACCAGAGTTGCTAGCTCGATTGGCTAGTGGTAAAGTATTGTGTTTAATTGCGATATGGATTTGTTTCTACACGAGTAGACATGAGTTTGTACGATCAACCCTCGACAAACATGTAGAAGGATCAGCGCATACTGTTTCTATACTGTAACATTGTAGCGTGAAGTTCGCTCTTCTCACCATCCTCGATCATTGTCTAACGAGGAAAGAAAATACCTAGATGATAAGGCCTTGGAGCTCGACAGCGACTCAAAAGCCAAAGCCGATGGAAAGCGGAGGTTTTACCAGAGTGAAGCATACCAAGCCGTTACAGTTGACCAACGACTAGGCTTGCAGGTGGGGTCATCATAACCATCCCGTCCCCCAACGAAGCCGACTAGGTCCAGCGGGGGACTCTCATCGGATGCGCGTTCACAGCGTTCACTCATCCGGGATGACAACACATCAGGGCACTGTGTTGGACGTACATGTACTAGGAGGGGTCGCACTCTGGAACACTGATCAAGAAATACTGTGTGGGAAGTTCTTGGCAACTCGCAGGCAACCTTGACTATCAAGATGTGACTCATCGGCGGTATATCTGAGCATGAGCACTGACTGAGTGAAGAATGTACCTGAACACAGGCCCTACTCTGGCTCGCTTACTACACAAGGACTAAAAGCCCCTTGCAAGAAGAAAAGGGCACTGATCAGTGGATGCGGTGGTTCTGTAAGGGGTAAAATGACGTCCTGTAAAATGAAGTAGCCTTCGTTAGCGAGCTACGAATTGAGATTACCCCAGCTTGTCAATTGGCTGAGCCTGTGATTCCCAAGCAAAAAGCGAACCGAACGTGATCCGATGGGCCAGACGAGAACAAGTATAACCGACCTGGGCATACTTACTTACTTAGGATGCCATGCAGATCTGAGCCGAGTTCTCAACCCCTTGTGTCCCTTTGATGTTGATCTAGTAGCAGAATCATGTTAGAACGAGGTCCGGATACTTGGGTCAGGGTAATATGCACACGGGGATCAAGAAGGGTGCAGGAGATTAGTCGGCCATGCAGTAGCTGTCATTGAATTGAGCTGGGGAGATGGTAAGTAATTGAATTGAAAACTCGTGAGGGTTGAGACAGATTTGGGGGCATTACCAGACAAAATGTAAGATACACTAGTCCAATTTTGAAGTCTTTTCTGATGCTGACAATGAATCAAGATGTGCTTCCTGGTATTTCAAGTTCCTTTGAGCTTAATATCCCCTTCGGTACATCGTGAATAGGTCGGTAATTAAATAGTTGTGAGGCACAGATGGGCCTGGGTCCTGAGCCGTCGCTCCCTAAGCTAAGTGACAAAGATCACATAGATAATTGTATCACCCGTTACAGCTTTGCAGGCAAACTTGGTTTCTCGGCAACACAATGCTATTTTCTGGTTTCCTCGGCTCCCAGTTCACTGATAGGCTGATCTACAAAACTGAAGCGCATAAATTCGTGTGGCTAAGCGTCGCGGTCGCGTACCCTTTTTAGAGTTCATTTTGGCCAATGAGAGACTCGCAAAAGTGTCATCGAATTAATAAGTACGTTATTTTTCCACTTTTCAGATACAGCACTATGGGCTTCTCACAGGCGACGTAAAATTCACGGTGATTGCTGTTCAAACTAACTTGAAGCAACGGTATTCCACGAGGCCCGTGGGAGCTCTCGTTGGCCAAAATTGCTCGCATTCAGTCCTCTGGGACTCGGAGTCCGACTGCTCGGCAAGCCCGGTAAGATCATCGAGGGAGCCAACCCGGTGACAACAATGCAGATGCAGCCGGCTGGCCAAGCCCGTACATACTAAGGTTCCGAGCACCAAGTACGTTTGTCGCTACAGCTTCCCCGCACGCCGTACTATTCAATGAATAGACTTAGCCGAGAACCTGGCACGGCCAGTCTGGGATCTGTCCCTGACCACCCAAAATTGTAACCGCCTCAGATCGGCGTTGTTCATGTTTCAGTACATACCGACGGGCCATCCTGTCTACTACTACATCAGGACGTTTTGGGCACGAAGACGCAGGTCCGGTTGGTAGAACAACCTGCCCCTGGCAGCTCGCGGACCTCCATATTTCACGGGCACAAAGACTCCACGGCCGAGATGACAAACAATACGGTATTGCAAATGAATGCAATGGGGTTAGCTGAAGAGCCTGGGCCAGGACCCTGGGTTGGATCTGATCATCCCCATACTTGCGCCCTTCCATTCTGGTCCAAACGTTGACGGAGGCCGTGCAGTAATGATCAAGCTTGGAAGCAAGCTCGGAAACGTTGTTGGTACCCTAATAAGTTGCTTTTCCGTCATTTCCTATTGTGCCCTAAATTGCTCTTGACACACCTGCAGTACATGTCCCAACACTTCCTCGATCGTTGCTCAATTACATCCGAGATTTATTCAAATTTCTAGCTTCTGGGAAAGACGGCAGAGTGCCTCATTGCCCTCATGGATAGGAAATGGAAGGGACGACGCTGGTCATGTGCGTAAATTCGATTCACATCGTGAATGAACAACGTACCTTTTCCGGGAAAGTTCGAACGGTCCTCGGGTATAAAGAGTCGACATTTGCTCCGTGGTTCCATCATCTAGCGATATCACTCCTCCAATCCCGCACATTTCACTCCACCACAATGTCAGGTTTCACGAAGCGTTCTCTTTACCACGGTTGGACACCCCAGAACCCCGTGGTTTACCAAAAGTTTCTCCGTGATCACTTCTCCCATGCCCCAAAGGGGAAACGTCCTCTCGAGCAGCATAAGCAGGCCGTCGTAGACTTTATCGCAGAGATCAAGAAAGGCGACGAGCAAGAGATACTCAAGTATTTCCAGTCATCTATCGACCAAGCTGGGGAATATGCAGAAGTATGGCCGATTATGCGTCATGGAAACGCCGTCGACTGATTTCCTCTTTTCCAGTATGCCGACCCCCAGTATACTGTACAGGACTTTGACCATTTCCTGAACTTGCTCGATGACATCGTTGAATCGCCGCCCAGGTTCTACAAGGCTACCGCGGCCGATGGATCCACCATCGGAGAGCCGATTGGTGTACCATTGTATCTCATCTTTGATTTGCTCAGCAACACCTCCGCAGGTTATAACTTGTTGTGTCGGAAGGATTTCAACGCTGCGCTCAAGGTTTTGCTGAATGGATGGGGAGAATACCTGAAAAATGAAGATGGGGACTCCAACGGCACGCTTAACGCGGAAGGGTGGTTCAGTGACGCGGGCTTGGCGGTTTTGGAGTCGGGCCTTGGAAACAAGAGTTTTGATGAAACCTACGTCACCGATTCTGGCCAACCCGACAAATACTACAAGACATGGGATTCCTTTTTCGTCAGAGAGTTCCAGGACGACGTGCGCCCCATTCCCCCCCAACCCATCGTGGGTCGCAAGTTCTTCATCTACAATCCCTGCGAATCCACCGTCTTTCGCACCGCTACGAACGTCCAGCTTCGCGACACTTTCTGGCTCAAAAGCCAAGAGTACTCTCTTGTCAACATGCTAGGCGACGATTTGGCCTCCTACGCCAATGCCCTGAAGGGTGGATCGGTCCTTCAGTCTTTCCTTTCTCCCCAGGACTATCATCGCTGGCACAGCCCCATCGCTGGCACGGTCGAGAGGAGTCAAGTAATTGATGGCACTTATTATGCTGTACTGCCTGATGATGGTGCCCCCCCTTCCGACCCTGATCTCTTGCCGGGTGATCCTCACGGCGCCATGATTCGTTCCCAACCCTGGCTCAGCGTTGCCGCTACACGCGCCGTGTTCATCATCAAGCCGGAAGCTACTTCACCCATCGAGCTGGTTGCCTTCATCGCGATCGGAATGGTGGAGGTATCCACTTGCCAGATTACTAAAGAGAACGGGCAGGTCGACGTCGGAACGGAGCTTGGAATGTTCCACTTTGGTGGATCTTCTTACACCCTCATTGTGAAGCCGAGGGCAAACTACAGGGTCGTCTTCCAAGACATCTTTGGTTCCCCCGCCAGACCAGGCCAGCACCGCAGGATGCACTCGGTCGTCGCGCAAGTTTGGCCGGAGATACTGTAACGGTAAGCTCATTTTCCTGTTACATGTCTCATGTACATATGATAAACGTCTCGATCAAGTTTCCCAAGCGTCTCGAGTCGATGCCTTTTTGTACGATGTCGTTGGTTATTTCCCTTTTCCAAAGTGTTCTGTACGAAGCCTGCGTCGAGCTGATTTTCCTATGTCGACCTTTTTTTTGTATGACCGCATCGAGTTGACGTCTGCCTCAGTGTTTTCCCTTTTGCGATATGTGTTATATGTTGTACGATGACTGCGTTAGGTAGCGAGTGTGTGTAACCACGTGTTTGAATGCAGGTGTGCTGTGTCTGTGCTAACATAAGAGACGGGTTACGTTAGCATCAGAAGTATTTCATATCGGCCAACGCCTCGATATCATTTGTGTGTGCACTGTGATCTCGGACCACTTGTAGGTGATCGCAGAAATGAAATGAATGATCACGATCACATCATTGTAAGGCCTAAATGTAGATATGTTATGCTCCCTTCGCCGTAGACACCAACTCCAAGTGCTTTGAACGTCTTCTCCTTGTGCAACTAGGTATGTACATCAACATTGACTCGAGCATGGAACGAACCTATGCTCACACTGCCACGAGGAAACCGTACCGCGAACTTGTCGTAGCGGGTGGTATCAGAATACGCCAAAAAAAGGCGACTTACGCGCGTCCGAACCTTGTCGACGCCGTTCTAAGCTAAGGGGGGGGGTCTCGCTCATACCAGCTGGTACACAACTCAGAGTCGATCGCGATCTTTCCTAAGCTGAACAGATGTGCACCAAAGGAGAAAGCTATCTTTAAAAAAAAACACTGCCATATGGGAGGACGAAGCCGATTCTTCAGACTTGGTCGATAGCTAAAGATGAACGTGTATCATGACCTTGACTACCTGAACTGAAAGACATAAAAGAAAGGAAGGTTGCGACGGATGGTACTGTCCAAGATATCATCATCGAGACATACGTTATTTAATAGGGTGTTTATGACGAGTGTGGAAAAGTTGAACGGTAATATCATGATAATACGCATTCTTTTTATTTTATTTTACCGTGCGTGAGTTCAGGTTCGGGTTTCTAGAGATGAGTGAACGTCAGGTCGAGCTTAGCTATGATACTTCACCGCGTATAATGTCCGATGGGTCAATCGGCGTTGATATCGTTCAAGCGTCGTCGGGTCGGGTCGGGTTCGTGAGCCGTGCACAATCGGGGTGCGTCATTACACTTGTTCGCCTCAGTGACTCCTGGCGAGTCGGGTCAACGTCCGTCCGAGTCCGTTAGCGTAGTACTCGCGTGCATTCGTTTCCCCTGTCCAAGCGAACAATGCGGGTACGCATCCATGAACCCGAGCATACCCACGTACGTCGAGTTGAAGTTGTTGAATCATATTAGGGTCTCTAGACTTGCGCGTTCCACGTTTCCACGTTGCACTTCAAACCAATCCGATCCAAACGGGTATAGATTTTCATTTTTGGTACATTCAAATAATTTATGGTTTCGAAAACGTGTTTTGAGTTGTCTGGAACAGAAGTACACATGTAAAAAAAATAAGATAAATATTCAGGCCATGGCGGTAATTAAAAAAAAAGGTGAAACATTAAGACACAGGATAATGTAGGCAGTTCGGTGGTGATGCCACGAGAGATTGGAACAAGCAATGGAGTCAAAAAGTAAAGGAATGACTTTGCTTTCCAACAAGGAGGGGCGATACGGAACGGATAGGGATAGTAGTAGAGAGTGAGACGGAGACAGAGACGGACAATGTATCAAGGAGCGATTTCTTCACGTACAATGACCGTCATCAGTCCAGGAACGTTCATCACCTTGTCCAAGGCGACAGGTTTTTGTGGATCTGGGAGGGACGACCGCGAGGCGGATGCATAGTACCGAATCTACACTCGGAGTCAGTACGATTGATGCATATAGACCGGTTGTGTGGACAAGACTGACCAGCACCCGAAACTTGCCGTCGTGCCTGTTTTTGGGTATACGTATCTGGCAAACCCAGCTAGAGATGAAAAAGAAGAAGAAAAAACATGCACTGTCAGCCACCTTATACGCGCGCAAGATATCCAACACCGCGTGCTCGCCAAAGTGCCAACAACGTCAAAGCCAAATCCAAGGCCAATGCGACCACACGCACCGGGAAACAGCTTGGCAACGAAGAGAAAAAGAGAGAGAGAGAAAGCAACACCCACCTCTCCTCGACGAGCACGTTCGCCCCAAGAAACACCGCCTTTGCCAACAGACTCGCTCGCGAACTTCGAAGCAACTTTGCCACATCGACCGCACCCTTGCACACATATCGATCTGCATGTCCGAGTGGTACCCGTCGTTTGCATGTCGCATCTTCCCCACACAGGGATGGGTCTGTGATAGGTATGCCTGAGGCGAAATCGAGTGCGTCATGTCGAGCTCGTCTGAACTTGATAAAGGCGTTAGCAACAGTCGATACTGTCAAAGTCATTCTAAGTGGAGACGGTGGAGGAGAAGAAATCATCGAGAACGTTTGGACGAGAAAGATGAGAGAAAGAGAAGGTGCAGCTTGGCGCGGGGCGGATGACTTGACAGATTCAGACGTGTAATAAATAAATAAAAAATGTCACCCCGACACTAGGCGGAGTTTGGACGACTCATCAAGATCATGATCAATTGCCACGTTTTTCTTTGTGGAGCGTGCAACGTGTATGATGGCGGAAAAAACAACAACATAGTACGGCTAACTAGACGCTCCGACCTTCGCCTCGAGGCTTTTATACAGGATCCACTTCAGTGGCTGTTAATTATAATCAACATCGCATGACTGGAGCATGAACTTGGTGGCATAACGACGTCGTATTCATGGAACATGGTTAATATTAGGACTGCCCGTAGGCAAGCGACACACCTTGAATCAAGAACCTATCCCAACCCATTCTTCCGGGTCTTGCTCTGGTTTCGTGTCCGCTGAGGAGTGCTTCCGACGCACACTAACGAGATCACTCCCGGCATCCGTCCTCGGCAACCCCAACATGGTTTCATGCACTATACAATTCGGGTTGAAATCATCAGCTTCCACTCCTTTTTCCCATCAAGAGAAGGTCGCTAACCTTTCCCCGCAAGGATATCGTCCGCGATAGGTCTACAACCCGAAGTGATGTATCGGGTGGAGACCCCTCTGGCGATCAACGGCCGAGAGAGCATTTCTTTTAACTCGGCTTTCAAAGCCGCGGTCTGGACGTTCGTTCGTTTCCTCTGATGTTTGGTCGGTCTAGCTTCATCCTCGGAAGCACTGATATGACATGATAGCCGTCTGGTCCCCCACGTCGCTTGATCAAGATAGGGGCGAGACGCTTACCTCACGACGTCCGAGTCAAGTTCTATCTCCATCGCTTCCGCAGCTTCCTTCAGCCAGTTGCGTTCATGGTTTTGCTTCTTGACTCGGTGCTGTTGAGCATCGATTTGTCTCGCCAAGCGGATTCGCTCCCTCAGATGGTCGAGCAATGTCAATTCGATGGTGATGTCAGGTATATCCGCATTCTCTGACACCATAATTGAAAAATTTAGGGGGGTCCTTCGTTGGAAAAAAGGATCCACCTACGACGACCTAGACTTGAGAGCAGTGCCTTCACGATTCTCCTCTCATCCGGGGAACACATGAGCAAACTGAATCCTTTGCGCATCGCACGCGCAGTTCGACCATTCCGGTGAATGAAGACATCAGCGGAACGCGGAATTTGGTAATGTATGACATGGTCTACGGCTGGTATGTCCAATCCCCGTGCTGCGATATCGGTCGCCAGGAGAATGGCGTTGGGAGTCGCCTTGAATCTGCCAAGTTAGGTTTAGGAGAAGCTAAAAATAGCATGTCGAACGAGGTGCACCTATCAAGATTTTTGAGGCGTTGGCGTTGCTCCAGCTGCGAATGCAACGGGAACGCTTTAAGATTAAGAAGCTCCAAGAGGGGTGTGAGACGTCTGATCCCGTCAATCGCCGATAGGAACACGAGAGAGCGACCAGGGTATCGAAGCAGAAAGTAGTATAAATATGCATCCTTGTGGAGTTGGCGTAAATGAGCGGATATCAGCACGTGTCTGTGGCGTTACCTTTTCCAATGCGAGACACTCGATTTTACTCTCTTGGAGTGTGGAGACGACACCACCTTCCGGGCTGAGGTCAATAACTTCTGGTTCCGGATCCCGAAAGTCGAGCCGGAGAAGTAGATCATCTGCACAGATTACGTGGGGTGGGTGTCGTAACTCATTGAGATCCGGGTTGGTGACTTACCGAGAGTGCTGGGCGGTTTGGAGTTGCCCTTTTTGACTGGCTTGGGTCTGGAACGTCGTTTCAGGTTTCTTTGGAGGTCCTTGCTCAGCGTTGCAGAGAATACAAAAGTTTGCAGATCGTCGCTCCGTGGTGAACCTGCATTTCTTTCCTGGCCATTCAATTCTGGCTCTATCTCGTCCTCTCTGAATCAAATGTGTCAGCTACGCTATTTTGTTGTCCCAAGTCGATTAGCCCACTTTGATTGGCGAACGGTGAGACGGAGGATATTCTCCATCTCAGCAAAGTGTCCAGCTTCGATCATGCGATCCGCCTCATCCAAAACGAGAACCTTGAGATTCCGAACATGTTGTGCAAGAACTTCATCCTGGTTGAAAAAAGTTTGGACAATCTATCTTGCTTTCACGATGGACAGCTTCACCAAGAACGAACCTCTTCGAGAGTATCCCATAACCTTCCAGGTGTTGCGATCAAAACGTCGACCCCACGATCGAGGATCCGCCGTTGCTTTTGGGCTGACATCCCTCCGACTAGAACGGCGATACTAACGAGGGGTAACGTGTGTGCATTCCGATTCTCGTCACCAGGCGTCTTGCCCTTGATGTTGCCCTGACGCTTGGATAGATCCACTTCCTCGAGCTCTTCCTTGAGCGTGGCATCAACAGTCTTTGCAAATGCGTTGAGATGGTCTGAGACTTGCAGAGCGAGTTCTCGGGTAGGGGCGAGGATCAGGGCTTGGGGGTTGCGTTTTCGGGGTGGATGCCTCGGCTGTGAGAGTATGCGGTGAAGAATGGGTAGTCCGTACGTGAGGGTCTTCCCTGATCCCTGCGAGTATCCATGTTTGAATCAATGGGATGGACGGGTGCATGAGACATACTGTTTCTGCCACGCCAATGATATCCCGACCGGAAAGCGCAAACGGAAGTGCTCGTGACTGGATTGGAGTAGGGGATGTAAACGACTTTTTGTGTAACACCTGCAAGAGGTGAGGATGTAGGTCGAAGGAGCCCCATTCAGGCAGGAGTGCAGCTGTTCACCAAGCGAACGTGAGCACCCGGAAAAAAAAAATAGTAGTAGTAATAACAATCCTACCATCAAATGAGGCGGTAGTAGGTGGCTGAGAGTTTTCTGTTAGACTAGCTGGAGCCTCGTCGACCGCAATGCTGTCTGGCACCTGTAAGACCTACCACAGGTTCAGATACATTAGACGTCACTGGAAGCGGCGAACGAACGTTAAACTTGATGACTTTTCCGCCATCTTTCTCCTCGTAAACGATTTCGACGTCATCAACCTCCTCGAGCTCGAGAATGCCGTCGTCGCCATCGAGGCCTGTCTCGACGGGTCTTGCGACGGCTTTCCACGGTAAGCGGTCAACCGATCCATATTGGACCTTGATTTTTTTGGGGGCAGACAAGGATTGAGGATGTGTCTTTCTCTTGGACATGGCGATCCGACGTCCTCGGGTTTGGTTGTTTGGTAAAACCTTCTGATCCGAACACGGTCGTAGACTATAAATGGTTGTTGCCTTATTGTACTAATTTGTGGGTCCCAACGGACAATTCGAATTCTCGGTTTCCCGCTCTTCATCTCCCCGTCTTCCTTCTTCTCGAGCTGTTCGTTGTCGCAAACATTCGTTGGCTCCATATTTTGCACGATTATTCGTTTCAGGTCTGGGTGAGACCATATCATTTTTTGGGAACTCCTGTGGCGAACTTGACCTCATGCACGCGTTCTGACAGTATCTCTATCATCATGTCCCCACTACCACCGCTCCCCGTCGAAGTTTGGAGGCAGATTTTTTCCCTGCTCATCCGAGTACCCGGCGTGCTCCTGTCCGATCGACTCGATCCCTTCACCGAGCCCCGTCGCGTCGACATCTATTGGAACGTGGCATTGTCCACCCGATTAGCGCTCCTGTTGGTCTGCAAAGACTGGTTTGCAATCGCATCAGAGCTCATCCACGAATACATCCATCTCACTTGTTCCAAACAACTCCATATCTTGGCCGACCGTCTCGAAAAAAGCAAGGCCAACGACGGCGTTCGGGCCCTCGGATCACTAACACGTCGCGTGGACGTTCAACTCCACAATCCACACACAAACGATGCGGGACATCTCGCTCGTCTCTTTCGGTGTACTCCCAACCTCGAGATCTTCATCAACAGCAACTTTTATATGTCGCTAACACCGAGTTCGCAGACCATCCTCCCCCCCATGCAGACCCCCACCAAAGTCATACAAGCGCTCCTCACGACATGCGCCCATTCCCTTCGCAGGGTGGAGTGGACTTGCAACGAGAGTCCAGGATGGTGCGACTTGATGGACGTCCTGCGGGCATTACGCGGTCTTCGTAGTCTCACACTGGCCAATATATATGGAACATTCCCCGAAAAACCCCGTCAGGAGCACCTTATCCTACCTAATCTCACGACCCTCATTTTAGGAGACAGTCCCTCGTTCTCTCACGCGTCTCTGGGAAATGTTCCGCTCAACACCCTCCTTCTCATGCTCGCCAAGTCTCCCAATCAACTGCCCCACCTACACCGCCTCGAAGGCTTTTCTCCGTTTAGCCCGGACTTTCTGCGAACCCATGGGCACAAGATTGGCATCGTGAGGACCGTCGCTTATACACCGCTCTTACCGGAAATCATCGCCAAATGTCCCAACCTCGAAACTTTTGTCACCATCTTTCCGCATCAACAACTCGATAATCTTTACCACCCCTCCCTGAAACGCATCGGCATTTTCCCCATCAGCGAAGATATAGTCGGCGTCCCGATTCAGATATTCGCCGCGTACATCATGAAGCCGCTCGAAGATCTCATGTGTCAGATCGAGGAATCCAACTTGCCCAAGTTGAGACAGATTCGGATCCGAAACACGGGCACCTTGGCCGGGGTGGTAGAACATGCTCTTTTTATCCAAAAGTGGCGGGAGCGCTGGGGTTCGAGGGGCGTTCGGTTTGATGACAAGGATGGGAATCCATTCCAATCGGAGATCTGTAAGGCCGACGATGGTCGCCAGGTGAACGGTCCCCGCCCAAACACCTCTGAGGCGGACCAAACCCTTTTTTCGTTCGTTCATTGATTCGTCGATCGGCAACAGGCTTTCGTTCGTTTTTTATACCCTTTTTTTTGGTTTACCGATGAACTTGAACTGTGTGCACTACAGCATGTTGAAAACAAAAACATACATTGTACAACTATCATTTAGAACTTTTTTTCTTTCTTCTTTCTCTAAACTAATCTATATTTCTCTCGAGATATAAAAACTGCATTGATATAAAATATTTAATAGATGTAGCCTCATACAGATACCATAAAATATAGGTCCACGCTTGGTCTATATATACTTGGTGAGGAAATGAACAAGCGAGCGTGTGGTGTCCGGCGATAAAGCGAGGAGCGATTAGATGAAATAATTAAGCGCGTAAAGGTAGTGCATGCAAACAGAGTCCAGACGTGTCTCTACCCGGTTGATCCGCGTCAACTCGAGAGAAAAGCATCCCTGCCAGTGGGGCTAAGCGCATCGTCACTTGGCGATCTCTGTACGACACGTACCCACCGAAGCGGGGAGACACCCACGAAAAAACCACTATACTCGCCAAACCGTCGCTCGAACGATCTTGGGGCGCAACGTGACGACGCGGGTCGCCTTGACCTGCTTCCCAGCCTTTCCGAAATACCTCTCGGTCTCGAACGACCAATGCAAACTCCCCACGATCCAATCGGCGAGTCCGTCGACGTACACACGGACGTCGGCGTCGATGGTGGGGCCCCAGGAAGGTAACTGGGCGCGCTCGTGTACGAATCGGTCGATGGCGCGCTTGCAAAAGTCGCCAACGACGTTGACGGCATCTTGAAGGTCCAGTCCTTGTTCGTGCATGATGACGTTGATCATGTTGTGTGTGTGTCCTTTGGATTGCTCGACGTCGTACGAAAAGATGTCCTGGAGGAGGCGTTTATTATTATTGTTATTGTTATTATTATTCGCAAAACCCATCCCGTGCGAGGAAAGGAAAGAAAAAAGAAAAAGAAAAAGACGCGGGGTCAGGATTTATTACGGGTGGAATCGGATGCGAACGATGTCCCGAAATTGACTTACGTTGGACCACGTGACGAGGTCATTCGTGGCTTCGCCTAGGCTACGGATGACAGGATGGTCCATGACGTCATCGGGGATATGGAGGTTGTGAGCGTATTCGATGAGCACCCAGCTGGGTTTGCACCCGCTCGTGTCGCGGCGGAGGGAAATGTACGACTCAAGATCGGGGACGGTGCCGCTGGCACGGTCGAGGGACTGTTGATGGATCGCCTGGAAGAAGAGTTCCATCGTCTCCTGGAACCGTCGACAAGTACCGGGGGCAGCCGTTTGCATCATCCGCTTGTAGAAACTAAAATTGCGGTGTAAAAAAAATGCAAGCTTGAAGAACCGATCATAGAAAACAGAGAATACGGACTCTTTCGTCATCTGATTCAGACGCGCGGTAAAACGGTACGTGTGTGGGTGATAAAGGGAGTTCATGACGACGTTGGCGACCTTGTCTATACCACGATTGTCCATGTCGTCGGAGAGATCGTCCAGATGGAAGAGCCAGTTGAGGAAATCGCTGCAGACGCGGAGCTGGGGGTAACCGCCATTGGGGTAACACATCGCGGCGAGTTTCCCAGCCTTGAGGCCGTGAAAGGCACGACGAGCAGCATCATCGAGGTCGGGGTCACCGTTGAATATCCATCGCTTCGACTCGACGGAGACGCGTTTGTGGTTCCTGTCCACGTGGAGGTCGAACTTGCAATGTGAGACGAGATCAGGAAGTAGAATGGTTGTAGGTGCCGATTTGGAGGTGGAAGAGACGGGGGACATCTTGTAGCGACAGACTAAATACTAAAGGAGCGACGGGTGTATATTTGGATCAGAGAATAAAGGGAATGGTAAAGAAATGAGATACCCTGTCGGATGTTGACCGTGCAGTTATAAGTGCGAGTGAGGACCGGTCAGATTTAAAAGTGAGCAGCAGAGATTAGCATCCAAGTTCAGTCAGGACTGGCCATTTTTAACAGGCCTGGCAGGAAGTAACCAGGTCACAACGTATCGGTTGTCCGAGTCACGGATAACCCTCGATTCTTCGGGACCAAAGCACAGTATTAATGATGATCGAGATGCAAACGCAGCTTATCTTGTCACCCTACGGCAGCAAGACTGCAACAAATGAAACCAGATGGCTGTGATGGCCGGGCACGTGTGATAAGGACAAGGGGATTTCCATTGGTGCATGCGTGTGCGCGCGATTCCAACCAGTTGAATGATGCAGTCTATTTCCTGCAAATAGCCAATGGACTGGTTTGTGATAACATTTGAACGGATCAATTACATACCGCACAGGAAGTGATGTCAAAAGGATCAAAATCCCTCTGTAAGCTGCATTTGGTGAGATGACCAAGCTTATTGTGGTATGCACAAATACTTCCGTGGGGGGCAGAGGAAGCTTGGATCCTTATATGGGAGGACACCGGTTTATACTTATAGAATCCGGGGGTGATCATGTCCGGATGCACCGGGGCTGATTTTGTTCGGACGACAATCTCGGTTTTCGCCTGTACCGTAAGGCGCAGTTTTGTCCGGACTCAAAATCTGGGTTGAGCAGTCCAAAATATGATCTGGGGAGTCAGCGCTTCAGCATCAGTACAGTGAAAATGAAACCCAATGATGTGGATCGTTGTTGGAATGTGTGGGTCCTGTTGGGAGCTTTGCTTCGCAATCACATCTCGGCTCCCAGTCACTGGAGCTGGGTTTGGAGTCGGAGGCGAATTAGCTGGCCAAAAATCCTGCGGTCCCTCAGACACGCGAGGCACAACTTGAAGACGAGAATTTTGCCTCCGACTCTGAAAATCCGGTTGACAGCTACTTGTCACCGATGAACTCGTGCCCTAGAACGTCGGGAACGAGACTAGCTGTGCAGCGCCAGTTGGTTGGCATGGACCATCAGGGCATGGGCGGCGGTGGCGTCAGCGCACTCCGGGAAGTACGACATACCTTTGACATGCAGTGTCTTTGCAGATGGCCTAGTACGTGAACCAAGTATGACAGTACTTACGTACCTTCAAGTTGGAAACGCAGGAAGCCAAAAACATTTCCCTCTCTGGCCATTTCATAATCAGCTCCCACCGCTGTGGGCCCGGAGCGGGCCCGACCCGTAAACTGTGAATATTCGACTGCTATCCGTATTCCGTACGAAGTAGTTGCTTGTATAAAGAATTCGGTCGAGGAGGTCCGAACCAACTTACACCGGCTTATAAACTTTCTAAGGATGAGCGAAGAGAGTCGAGCGAGATCAAACGGATATTTTCGGCTACTCGGCCGAATGTGGCTTGTAAATTATCTAAGCGTGTACAACACAAACAACTTACAAGCATAAACGAGCGAAATACGTCGACAAATACGGAGTCGGTGGCCTTGAACACGACCCCCTCTCGCTCTAGGCCAACATAGGATTGATATACATACACCCGAGGCTCACAGTCCCATTCTGCGAGCAATGCCGTGGGCTCTGACCGTCTGACGACAAGTAGGGAGCGACGTACGTAGTTGTTGTCCGTGCAGCACATCGACAGCTATACGAAATGTATCCAAACAATCATGCAAGAACTCTGCCTCACCACCGATGTGTTACAAAATATATGCGCGAGCCACGGCGATGAGTGTGCGGAGGCGTGGGTTGATCCTGTGGGACAATGTATGCGTGTTCTTTCAAGAAATTGCCTCACCTGCACGTGTACCACATCGTTGTTGAGGTATTAATCGTCCTGCAACATTATATTGTATGTCTTTTCAGTTGCGTCGCAATGCATGTATAAGCCTTACACCAAACACTGAAAAGAGACTCCAGGATGCACTGGCAAGCTAGTCTGGTGACCAGACTACTGGCAAGCACTTGTGATCAACATTGTGTCAGGAACAGAAACATTCAAAGCATCGCAAAGCACACCCTTCCCTTCAGGTAACCACATGCGAGTGTTGGATTGACGTATCGACCAGGTTTCTCGATGATTCCTTTGAGCAATTCACTACACTAACCAATTTATTTAATTTCCGAGCTAGGTGTGTAATATCGCTGTTTGGACTGTTCACATCAAGACAAAGCGATGTATGACTACAGGTGGATGGTAGGCTAGAAGGACAATGTGTTAGGAAACTAAGACAGGTCTTCGTGTGTTTGGACGTCAATCTAGAAAGAGTGGTCAGACACTGGGGTTTGGCCTAGAGCCAGGATGACCACGTGACCGGTGAGGGTGATGACTCCAACCGGGGTGCGCTCGGAATCATCGGAGGACCAACCCAGCACCAGAAGACGAGGCAAACCGTGAAAAACACAACAGGGAGCAGGTGGGTGGGGCGAGATGAGACCGCGAATCCGGCCGATCGTCCTCGCGACTGCCTTATATAATCCCGACGTCGGAGCCCGAAAACACGCCGCCGGCGCCTTCATGCTTCAGGCGCGTCAGCTGAAACGGTTCAAAATGGCTTATGCCCCCAAGGATTAATTGCACATACAAATAATTTCCTTCTACTGATTTTTTACTGTCGGTGTGGGCTGAGGTTGTCCATGTACACTGACTCGGCTTTAGAAGGCATAGCCTTTCTAGGATCTTCTTTCTCGTAGTTCCTGTGTAATGCTATCATGTCCGAGCTCGGTTCATATGTACTGAACACTCGGCACTCACCAGACATCGGTCACGAGCAAGAGGTGAAAGTGAGCCTTGTCCTATACTCCATGATAAACTCGGATATTGAGGGTTCTCTCCATCTCTCTCTCAATGTATCCAAACACGTATCGGGTTCGGCATTGGACAACCAGTCCACCAAGCGGTCATCGAGCATATAATGGCGACGAAGCTGTGGATTTCGACGATGGCTCGAGAAGGCCATCGGCAATTGTTTGGAACTTGGATTCAAGCTGAACAAGCGAGTGTTGTTGGACCTGTCTGACGCCTCTGGTACTAAGTGGAATTACGAGAAGTAGCGTTTTGGACCTGCTGCGTGGCAAGCACAATTGACCGTAGGACACTCTTTACAGAGTCCATGCTCGGAGTCGTGGCGATTATACCCTCAAAGCTAACAAAGTATTTCAATACCTTTCGGTGAGTCCGATTCCTGACATCGTCTAAGTTACACAACTACCATTCACCATGTCCAGAACTCCAACGTCACTCCCGCTCAACGCCAAATTTCACCTGGGAACGCACCCTCTTCCACTCTTCTGCTCACCCCGATCGCTTTATCGCCGCCCATGAAGACGCCGCCCTCACCTCTTCCCTTTCCTCGTACTTATACGAATGACCATCTTGTCTTCTTGTGATGAGTCTTCGCTGAGGTTCGGCCCCATCTGCAAAGATGCTATGTAACATTATTCTACCTCCGGCCATTTGAGAGCCGTGATTGGAGCCTGAGGATGGCTATTAGGAAAAATGGAACAATCAATCCAAAACGGGGTTAGTTACCCTCGAAACAGCCTTGCCAACACGTTTTTCACTTTGCTGATTAGTATTGTTGGCCAGTGCACTCAATGGAGACCACATCACGGGAGAAAGTGAGTCAGCCGTGACTTTGTTCATCCGTTTCAAATTGAAAGACCCATAAAAGTAAAATGACAGATAGGTCCCGCGAGATTCCACATCCCCGGTCATGACACTATCATGCGTCCATTAAATGAGGTGATGATCCCCTTTTCTTCTACTTCCGGGGTCAGCACTTTATATGCACACCCATTTTCCCTTACGTCGACCTTCAAGTTACCTACATAATCATGACAGCAACACCAATATTACGCGTACCGATGAGATCGCTCGAGAAATGGCAATACCCCCCTTGAGTTATACACGGGTTTCTCCACATGGAGTAGGGGGTGCTGGTGGACCCGGAAATTTCTGGGTTCCCGTCTACCAGACAGTGACAGGTGAGCCAGTACTGGCCGTTGTCCGCGAACTTCCATAGCAGCACTGTTTCTCAGATCACAGTCCTGCATTGATACTATGGTTCTTTGACTCGCGAGGTATGCGTGCGTGAGTAACTTGTGCTCAATAGGCATTCACACGAGTCTCAGGCGGCGTGCACAGGGACAGTCACATGCCAGACTGGGTAGGCTCGAGTGTCGCCGATTGGATTGAAGGTGCAAAGAGGATGAATGCCGTCTGGCCAGGGACAGCCAAAGCAGCCAAGTGCACTCGCCTTTGTGCATGTACCTCATAGGGGTATTCTTCCCGCCACACTCGGATCGATGTTTGCTGACCGTAATAGATACGTTATCCAGGCCATCCAAGAAATTGAATAGTTCCACTAACCTGGGTTGAATGGTTACCAAGTCCGTCCGCCTTACGTCTTAGTGCCCAGAAAGCATGACCACTTTGAATAGGGTACGCCGGCCGCAGGACAGGGTTCTACGCAGGCCTTGAGTGATCCTGCATCGCTCGGCAGAGACAATGAGTTTTGGCACTCACCAAACACCAAGTGAAGAATTTACATGCGGTTATCTCTGGTCATGCCAGTGGTGAAGTCTCTGGATAACGAAACAGTGCGAAGGCTTGATTGACTAGACTACTAGATCATGGAAATGGACGGTGCTCCCGTGAGCCAACCTACTAACTATGAAGTAATCTTTTGCTTGAATAAGCACTCACTGGGGTACTATGTCCTCCGTCCGAGTCGGCTGTCCATTTGGTAAGTGATTGATTTCCAGTGTCAAAGTACAGGGGGTATAGCAGTCCCAACTGGGGTGTTCGCTCCATTGTAGTCCACTCAGCAGCCCCTCTGGAAGTCATAGAAACATATGTCATGATGGAAGACGGCACGTCGCATGCCAGAGTGATCCTAAACGAGTATTACATGTATTCATAAGTTTTAGGTACTACTAGTAGTAGTAGAATAAAGTCTTGTAAATTCGAATTCACAATCAGATCAAACATACGCAAGCTTATCTGTGAGCGCAAAGCCGTTGACGTGATATGCCGTGTCACTAGTGCGCGCGCATGACAAAAATGATGTACATTGTTCTTTGTCCTATTCAAACACGACACGGGGTTTCCGTTGGCAGCCGTGCCGAATAGTATCATGATGTTGCCTCATGGAGCTCGTCAATTGATTTAAAATGTCTCGAGGCCTTTCAGGAAGCCGTGCATTTTCTTGCTCTGCCATTATCGATATCAGACCCCCAGGGATGAATGTCTCAAGTAACCCGGCCGCAATAATGTTGGGCCCAGGATATATAGGTGCGTGTTAGGCTATTTGTCCAAGTTAATGCGCGACACAATTCTACTGACAGCCAGTGACAGGTCTTATTGTCGCAATGTTGTACGTATGTTGCTGTAGCCAGCCTTGGACCCATTGACTGGTTGAACCCGATCGTTCTATGCTAGCTTGTACGGTGTCGAAATTTGCCAGTTCGCATTTTACTTGCGAGTGTTTCAGTGTGACAAGGTCATCATAAAGCTTCAGGTAGGCGGAACAATTATATAGGTCCGAGGACATGACAATTTAACCCTGTCCAGGTGTACACTGCCGCGTGAGTTGCAGATCCGGTGTTGGGGCTGCATTGTCACCTCACTTGTTTCCAACGTTAGCGTACTCGATGCAGCGCACACCTTCGCTATGCTAGCTACTTTCTACCAGTTATTGATCAGCTGTCATGCGGACACCTCTCTGAGATGTTCTTATTATGTTCCAAGGTAAATTGCAATGGTTCTTCACCAGCTCATTCACAAATACAACATTTGGTGCCTTCCTAGAGTAATGATTGTAAGTCGGTCCAACTCAGCCTTTTCATATGCTGATGATGACGCAAAGCTGGCCATTCTCCTCGTTGTAAGTGATGCAATCGAGCAAACGTGAAATGGCGGCTCAGTACATCCCTCAAGTATTGTATCACGTTCCTAGTCCAAGCGTATAACACCTATTCCCAAAATTATCACCCATATATCTCACGTTATTCCCTCCAGCTTTTACGCTCACAGAGTTTGGATCAGTGAGTTCATGGTTACTGAGTTCTTCGGGTTTTCCATGATGTTCACTTCGCCTTGAAGTCAGTGGTCAAAGCATGATAATTACGTTGGCAGTGGTATGATATCTTCATGTCACTAGGAAAGGGTTAAAGCTGAATTTCAATATAGCTTGCTTCTGCGACTCTTCAGCTACGTACGTCAATAAAGTTGTCAGCTACTCAACCGCACCTTACTAATGTTTTCGTAGTTTTTGGGCTCAGTGTGTGACCTTTCCTTTCTCTGCTGCTCATCTTTCATCCTAGTCAACACAGTCTACGTCGTTGAAGTGTCCGTACTCAAAAATAAAATTATACCTTTTATTCTCGGCTCATAATTCATTGGATAGTATCCGGACACCGACCAATGCTGTCTTCTATTCCTCACAAGTGCGTACCGACGTATCCAACTTCAAATCTCGACGTCGTTGATTAGTCGGCCTTGTCAGTATTCGCCATTGTCTTCAGTCGCGAGCGCGGCCTGCGATGCCATGATTACTCTTTCTGTGATATATTACTTGCGGCCAGCAACCATTCGGTACGACCCCAATTTTCATTCAGTTGCGGGAATTTTATTTCATTTGCTAAAGGAGGGAGAATTTCATCAAAAAATTGCTCGTCATATTTGTGCAGATGGGCTTGTTTACGTTGTAAGGCCGCACTCTATTGCAATCTCCCCAAATGACACTCTTGTGTGTTTGATCCGGCGTGTAGCATCAATGCGCTAGCATTGGCTATCCTGGTGAGTCTACCGAGTGGGCATGTATGTATTACTGATTTGTCTCCAGTATTATATGCAGCACAATACCCTTCCTCAGTTCCTGACAGCCGCCCCAGGCGTGATATTGAGCAAATGTAAGCTTGTCTGTGTTCATATACCGCTTGACATACTCACGTCTCGTAGCATACGTGAACTCCATGCTCAGTGTGTAAGTGAACACACGTTGCTCGACTTTTGATGAATCTGAACGCGACTCTGTCATGGCAGGCTAAACGCGCGGAAACTAATTCGGGATCAACAACAGAATGCCCGGGCAAATCCTATAGAACTACCGACGATTCCTACGTTACACTAATATACGCGATGGGCGGGTGTGACTGCAATTATTACAGTTTGCTTGCACGAGGTCATTATACAGAAACGACATATCCAACTCGTTTAGAGGACTACCAATGAAAAAAAAAATACATCAACGTCCACGGAAATGGGCCGACTGTTCGAGCTGCATGATTCCTGGGCGCCTGTGCCAGCAAGCACCAATGGGTTACATGCCTGTATGTACCCAACGTGGAACTCAATCATGGGAAGCCTTGAGGCTCAGTCAAGCACTTGCTCGTAGAAAGAATTCAGTCGAGGAGGTCCGAACCAACTTACACCGGCTTATTTAGGAATACAGACAAGCGTAAACGAGCGAAATACATCGACAGACATCGTCGGTGGACATATTCTGGATGCTGGCAGTTTGCAGCACTATGCCAAAGCGGCCATTTCTGCTCTAGGCCGACATAGGATTGATGTACGTACACCCGAGGCTCACAGTCCCGTTCTGTGAGCAATTCCGTTGGCTCAGACCGTTCGACGACAAGAGGAGAGTGACGTACATAGTTGTTGTCCGTGCAACACATCGGCAGCTGTTTCGTCGCGCAACTCTTTCCAAACGCGATCACGGTGAGCGTCGTGCAGCTAGAACCAACCAGCCCAAGGTTGGCTGCAGCTGCATTGGACATGCCAGTCGTAGAGGGGATATTCGAAACAGCGTACGCCTGCAAGAGCGCGTTGCCAGGAGGTGGGATCAGTGCCCACGGGGAACGTGTGAAGGTGACTCACATTTTGTACTATGTTGCAACAGACGATTTCGCCCGAGGTGCACTGGGAACTGCCTTGAGCGGCAGCGAGTGCGACGAAGGACCAGATCAAGAGCAGAGATGTGTGTAACATAAATGTTTGGAGCTGTTCCTCCTTGATCGGGCGACAAGTGAACAAGGGGCTTTATGTGAATGGGGTCGTGTCAACCGGGACTCAGGCATAAGCATAATCATAGCTGCTAGATGTCAGGTGTCGTGGATAATTGGTTTTGCCTGTGGGAGATTAGACAAAGAACTTATAATTATACACTGACGCCGACCTGCCATTGGTTCCAATCTGGTTGAACACATGCAACCAGAGTCTTCCAAACGAATGACTCGTTGCTTGGAAAATCCCAGAGATTCTGCTTGAAATTTTAGAGCTTGACCTTGCTGCCAAGAACGGCTTCCAGAACCTTGCGTGTCTCGCTATTTGAGTTTGGTGACTAGACTTTGTTATCAGTGTGAGGCAAGAGACAGTCTCTTTGAGGCGCAGGAATTAGACTGGTAGATCTGGGTTTCAATTTGGCGGGATGAGCGGGTTCACCTAGGGCACCACAATCTCGGTACCAATAGAGCCCTATCGGGCCCATATTTGATGTTGAGCCGAACGTACCCCTTAGGCCCCGGAGAGTGACGTTCTAAAAATAGATACACCTTCCGGTAGCTCCCGGATCACCGTGGACATCCTGCGCACATTGATGGGACTCCGCCCAAATGCCATTCCAACCACCTTGAACCCCCACGGACATCCTCGTCTCCTCCCAGACTCTCCTTGACGAATCTTCCAGGACCCTGCTAAACTGGTACGTCTGAACCTTCCTTCCCTTCAATGTCTCGCTAATAATTCTTCATTTCTGCTGTATGTCATCACGCGCCGTTACACGCAGCTCACAGCCGTCGACATCTGGACTTGGCCGACACTTTTCCAGTCCAAAGCGGCCCCGAGACAAGCGAAAAACGCAGACCATAGTTTTGATCCCTGGCCAGCGCAAGCAACATGAACGATACATCGCTCAGCTGAGGAATCTCATCGAAAACAAGCAAACGGCACAGGAAGCCACATCCCTCGATATCCCCCCCAATCACTACCGCCGTTGAATACGAGGACGACCCGTTTTTCCAGATTCCTGCGGATGACTTCAAAGTCATCGACTCCACCATCAATACCAACGGAGACGAGCCTCAACCTGCCGAACTGCCCACAAAGAAACGGCGAATACAGCCCGATGCGTCAACCGAACGTACTTATACACGCTGGAAGAGTGTTCTTCCAGACCTCGTTGCGCCATATTTCCGTTATCATGCACGAACTCTTGGAAAACGACTCGAGGATACTCCCCAGATGCTGTCACTTTGTACTCACGCCGAATGCACGCAAAAGACTACTAAAATCCTTTGTTTATATTTTGATCGTAAGTCCATGACAGTATCGATACGAATATACCAATCTAACATTTGTGAGATTTTACATCGGTCGATATCATAGGCTGTGACTGTGCAACACAACCTCAAGTCCTTATTCATCACGGTTTCTTTCCATCATCTCCTTCTCAACCTCACCTGGCAGTGTCTGTCGGACTGCTTGGGTTTTACTGAGCTCTTTTTGAGCGTTCTTGCGACGCCATTAATGCACTAGCTGCTGCCCTTCACACGCATTATGTCCGGCGAGGTTTCTATGTTATCGACAAAGCGGTATGTCTGCTAGAGTCCATATGTTACTAGCTAACTATTTTCTCGCAGGGTGAAAGGATTCAAGACCCTTTTCGTCGCAGCCTTGCTTCAGCGGTGCAATGGTACGATGTCCTTCAAGTCGAAGTCGAAAAGCGAATAAACGGTGCGCTTCAGTGTTCCCGTGACAAGATAAGCACCTCGAAATCTGCGCCCTCCATCACATCCGACACTGCCGTCACATTGGCAACACTCACCCCTTCCTGCCCACGCGCCCCATCTGTTCTGTCTCCAGGAACATGTTCACCTCTCCTTGTCCAGCGATGTCCTGCGTGCTTCGGAGGCACCACATTTGGAAGGCCGCTAGCAGAAGGGGGAGACCTCTATGTGTCTACTGATGGCAACTTCCACCATCGCCATCGCCACTCATCTGGTGATTGTCCTACTTTTTATGACCCCATGTATTTCCTTTCTAAGGGCGAAGTTGACACTATGGGCGAGCGAATCCGAAAGCAGCATAAGAAGCCTGCCAAAGCCTACTGCAGAGATGTTCCCGATGAGGCAATCGATGCATGCAAAGCATCCTACGAAGCTGCGAATGGCAACAAGCGCAAGGCTGATAGTGACTGCTATGATGACACTGGACTCATGGCACTGATCTGTCACCATGACATCCCACTCTTCTTCGCCAACATTGACTCGCCAGGAGAACAACAGAAGTACACAATTGCCCTGATCTCCCACTTGATTTTACTGCTGCCACCCGAAGCCACTATAGTCGTCCTGTATGATATTGGCTGTGTCCTTCACAGGACGTTATCCAAGGTATGTTCTCCTGTTTCCATGATTTTGTCTGACATGGTGCCTAGTACGAGATCCTCGATCCCTCGATCCTCAAAAGGATTCGTTTTGCAACCTCAGTTATGCATGCTTATGGTCACGAGTGGGCCTGCCAGCTTGTGTTTAACCCCCGCATGGCAGTTGGCTTAGGACTTTTGGACGGCGAAGGCACAGAGCGCCTCTGGTCTAGGCTGATCAAATTGATCACCATTGAGCGCTCCTCGTCGGTATGTTAATAATACCCCAAATAAATCATTCTAACATGTAATCCGTTGCTAGCATCAGCGCCGAATCTGGTTAATTGACTGTTAGGCAGCTGCAGTTGGTAGAGAGATGCGCGATGATCTTGGTGACTGGATCAATCGGCACCTTCGGCGTAATCTCCGAGGCCACGAGGACACTGCACGCAAACAGATTGAAGAAAGCCATTACATCCTTCAAGAACTTGAGAAGCAATGGTCTGACCAAAAACAGGCGCAATTGTCCATTCGATCCCGTATGTACCCTTTTGTGAACAATCACTGCATTTTGTACCTAACATGCAAGTCAGATGCTCCCAACTGTTTGAAGAAGGAGCTTGACGCTGTCGTTACACTGCAGGCTGACCTCTCTGCCACTGAATGCGCCATACAGGTTGCCAGAAAAGCTGTCAAGAAGGTACCCAGTATGGCTGATGCTTTAGACGTCCTCAGCGGATTGGAACGCACGCATACACGACTGATGAACAAGGTGGACTCCCTCTATACTTCCCTGAACATCCAGGATATATTTCCTGAACTAGAAGGGATACCATTCGAGTTCGTTCGAATTCTCCTTTTGGCACGCGATCTCAAGATTAACATCCGAAAACGTGCAATTGGCTCCTTCTTCAAGTGGGATAAATTGGATCAGGCTGTCAGAGGTGGTCAAAAGCCACTCGGTAAGTACTGACTTCTTTTACAACTATTGGATTAATGACTTCGTCAGGAACGAAGCTCCATCAGCAGACTCGAAAAGCAATTGCCAAACACCAGCCAGCCCTGATGAACACCATTCACAAGTTTAACCCGTATAGTGGTGAACTCCAGGCGCTATATGATCCTTCATGGCTAATCCCCCTGCCCTGCCCTCTCCCCACCAAGCTTGCCGAGCTGTGTGCTGACCAGTCGTTGATGGAGGATGTGTGGATCAAGCTGGCGAATGATCAGGTACCTCTTTGGCTCGAAGACCAAAATATTCGCCAGGGGATCCATGGCTTACTGGTGCATAGAAGAATGTCGTCGCCTGGGCATGGAGTCCGATAACCTCTGCCGCTGGTATGGTACTGAACTTGCAGTTGTGGAGCTTGCCTTGCGAACCCCTGGGAGTCAGTTTACTGTCTTCTCTGTTCCATTCGCAAAACTGACAGGGTATAGACAAGATTTTTGCACTGTCCCTTCAACACCACCGTAGCCAATTACTCCACTTTCGTTCACACTGGATCTCACTGCTCACGTCTGTGCTACGCTTCGAGAGCCAGGAAAAAGAAGTGGTATCCCTTGCGGAATCACTTTCTGGGATACCTTCCACAATCCCACTCTCTTGGGCAGTCTAGTGGTATTAGAAGTGCCATCACATACACCCGAAGAGGAAAACATATGGCCGCGTGAATTTGACGCTGAGGAAGCCAAGGAATTCGACACAGTTGACTCGGAGCAAGCTCTGAACTGCAACGTTGTGCTTGAGGACTACTTTGCTGAGGATACTGCAACTTCGCATGAAGATGTTGATGACATGGATCCGCAGGCGTCGATCCTCCCTCCGCCGATCCCAATCATTTGGGAGCTTTCTCAGGTCAGATTCACATCATCATTAATCCTGGCTTCGAACTCATAGATTACAGAATCTCACCCTCGATCCCACCCTTCCTTCACCCTCTGCCAAGCATGTGATATCCTCCGCCTCAACCATGGTTCTACCTACGCTAGATGGCCTTCAGTCTGTTGATTTTGAGCCTAGCGACATTGTGATGCTCCAGTTACCGACCGCCTGTCTCAATGACATGTGCATCAACGGATGTATCCCTCTGTTACTCTTAAAAATCAATCCCTCTGCCACCGACAGTTATGCTGTTTTCTCAACATACGACCTTCCTTTCTTCCGCCAATCGCCAGCTGATGAACGACTCTGGCGTGCCATGTCACACACCCAATTTTGGAGGAAGGATACATGGATCATCCTGATCCACCGACCATCTGGTAGAGGGCATTGGGTTCTCTGTGTGATCTGCATTGCAAGGAGAGAACTTTTGTTGTTTGACAGCTTTGGGCACTTTGGGCAACGTGCATGGGGCACTGATGTAGCGGTACGTTTTTCCAAGATCTTTGATCAGATTTTGCTGAATGGGTTGCAGGACCTCACAAGGCTGATTCAACGCCTCTGTTCACTTGTGCGTGCATATGCCCACGACCCCAAGATTGACCTAACTGGTTGGGTTGCACATCCTCTTGTGGTAACATCGCTTTCCTACCTAGTCCTCTCATTGTTCTCAATACCATGTTACTGCAGATCCAACCTTTGCAGACGAATGGGTTTAACTGTGGAATCTGGGTTTTGGCAACTGTGGCATCAGTTTTTAGGGGTTTGGACTCAACCGCGCTTCATGAAACAAATATCCCTGTATTTCGCCAGTTCCTGTACACACTAGTAACCTTGTAATACTACCCCGTTTTCCAACGCTTGAGCTTCCAGGTATTGTAAATGCACTACATACACACACCAGAACAACATCACATTTGCTACCTCCTTGTGACGCCCAGGTGTTACATAAGTCTGAAGCCTGCACCCTGTAGTGTGGCCATCGATCAAACTCAGTAAGAATGAATTCATTCAATTCATTCAACACGCTATCCGTTTCACCTGTCCAGCATCTCGCTGCCCGAAACCCTCTCAACTCACATTCCGTCCTGAGATTGTGACCAAGGAGAGCATCCACCAGATTTGTGGTCAGACATATGTCTGCCTCATTGTCATCAGGTTCAGCATGATGGTAAGGGGGGTCGTGATTCCAAGCTGTGAGGAGGGACTCATCCACAGCTTCCCCTCCTCTTAGCACCTCTGAGAATGTGGGCGAGCAGGGCAATTGTTTGTTTGCTAACTCCAGGAGATCGTCAGGCAAGCAAATGGGGGGGAGGGAAGGCGATCAATCCTGGCAGGCGTTTGAATTGTTTCCTTGTCGTTTTCTATATGCTTTGTAGTTTTGTTTAGACTGCATAGCCTTTCCACTGTTGCACAATCTATGAAATGAGATTCCAGCTTTCATATCCTTGAAACTCGTACCGGGATGAAGCATTGTATGTTTGCCTCTGCTGTTGCCGAGCAGCCTGTTTTTTCAGCCAGAGTGTAATATTTGGCCTGCCTTCCCAAGGTGCATTTGATTCTGAAATGACGCAAGCTTTCAGTACCAGTTAGGTAGCATACCTGTCGTCAAGCTGCAACTCAAGCATGTATCTTAGTAGGTCCATTATTCGAACAGTGATTGGTCACGGCGATGGGTACCCTGGCTTAGCAGGACAGTTATTTTACTTCCTATTGGCTACTCCGTGAGTGGTTAGCTCAGCTGCTGCACTTCAGCCCTTTCGCACCTCTTGCAGAATCACTCCAAAACCTCACGAACCTCATGGACTTCACGATAAGTTGATCCATGCACCTGGACTGGTAAGTGAAAATCTCTCTTAAACACTTTTCACTGTACCCACTGACGTTCTTCGATGTTAATTTAAATAACCACCATTGTTTCTTCCAGATCTCATATATCCGTTTGCTGGTTCGAAAAGAGCATCAAATTCTCTGTTCCATCATGGCCCAATGATTAAAACTTGTTCACCAAATGGCCTCGGACTGAAATGGGACTAAAGCTAATACTTGGGGGGCTTCAGGCCGACATCACAACAACCAACTAGTGAGAGCTAACTATGAATAAGGGAGACACTGTAGTGTTCTAAGTGTACTAGCACCTAGCAATAGCTAACAGGTCGAGCGGTGGCTTCTACTGGGGGAAGTACCCAGTGAATGGCCCATGGAGTGGTAAAATGAAGGGACTGAGTGGGACTCTTTGGACGGTGAAATCCAAGAGAACTAGACTGAGGAAATCCTCGGTGCTAGCCTCTGGGTTTATATAGTGACGACTGATTGTATGTACATGATTGTACCCTATCTTAGATCTAGGTCTAGACTAGCGGTAATTAAATAGGCATGTCGGAATGGAAGCATAGAAGCATAAAGCGGAGATGGATTACATGAGGACGCAACCTGTGCATCAAATGGAAGAGAAGAGAAGATGAGAAGCATGACGGTAATAACCGTGAGATTAATATATCCATATGGGGAATAATTCAGGAACGGTCTACTCTACCAGACCAAGTGTCCGTGTTAAAGGAATGTCCTGGATAGACGATGTGAATGCATAGGGGAAGAGGTTGTGTGATCTAGTCACGTGAGCGTGGAAAGAACAGGATGTCACGTGCTCCGAGTCATGTGATTCCGATAAGATAGGATTAGAAGACTTAGCCGTATAACCTGTTACGACCGTAACATGGACCTGCCTCCCCTTCTGTGTGTCCGCATCCTCTACAGGGCCTCCATTCCTGTCGACGTCCCAGATGACCTAGTACCTCCTTTGTGATCAGGCTCGGTGGGATTCTGCCTATGCGATTTTACAATCTTACTAATCTTGTGTCAGGCTTTCCCGCATGTCTGACAAGACTGATGTGTCAGCTGCTAGTCTTGAGCCCGCTCAGTATGTGGTCCAGCAAATCGGAGGAGGTCGCCATCGAAGTCCTACACTGGTTTTGGAGACTCCCACTCGCCTACGCCCTTGACGGAGACCCACTTATGCCGACTCCAACAATGTGCACAAGACTCTGGGAATCCGCCCAAAACCCAGAGTGGCCAGCCAGGGCACAGTAGCTGATGCACTGTCCTCACGTGCCTTGCCACCTGTTCCACCCTCAGATCTGCCTGTATGCCCATCAACGTCTTGCCAGCCCTCACTTGTGCCTACTGATCTACTTGTACACTCGTCGACATCCCACCAACCCTCACTCGCACCTACTGATCTACCCGTATGCTCATTCCTAACATCCCGCCAACCTTCACTCACACCTAACAACGAAGCCACTGCCCCTGCTGTGTACCCCACCCTTATACTGTTGAACGGTCCAACTCATCGATCATTATTCTCTGCATATCAACTGCCCTTACTCCCCCCAACTACTCCACTGCTCCCCCCAACTACTCCCCCCATCCCAGGGGATCCACCGTCATGCCCACCATCACGCCCGCCTTCGGTGGCTCCAAGATTTGTTCATCCTGTACCTCCTGCAGGTCCTCAAAAACCTTCTGGTTCACATCCACCCCCTCCTTTAGACCAAGTCTCCATTCCTTTCACACATCAAGGTACCCACTCTAAACCCACGAATGAAGGACCGTCCACATCGCTCACCGAGGATGCGATCACAATTCGCCCGACAATCCCTTGCACTTATGTCATCCCTCCCACGCCACAACATGCTGGACCTCTTGTTTCCAGCTCTGGGTTGTCGGAACATGGTGCATATGCCAGCGCATCCCCTATTCAACAGGCTGGAGTGAAGGAAGTCAGTCCCAATCATGACGTTGAGACAGATGACCTTATCGCCCCCACACCGGCCACTCCCTCTGGCGGCTGGCAATCAATAGAGACACAGGCCGTCCTTGACACTGCTTACGCTGAGCTGGACACTGTTTTGGAGAGCGTGTCAAGTCGAGTTACTCTAACCCAGCAACAAATCCTCGATAGCTGGCACAAGTCGAGAGGCCATGTTGTCAATGGTGTTAATCACTGGAACATGTATCAAGTCTTCTTCAAGGTGCACGAGGATCAAGAATGGCAGTGAATTGGCATATCTCTGGAGGAGCCAGGTATGTAGTGACCTAGCATCGGTCATCAGTGTCTTAACAGTGTCTTAGGTACTCCTTCCACCATGAGTCGTTGTTATAAAAAATTCATCGCTGACCATGCCGACACTTGGAAGGATATCCTCGAAGTTTATGAGCTCACGGAGGTCATGAAGTCCAGTCAAATAACAATATCTCAATGCACTCAAACCTTCAACCGCTTCTCCCGCAAGATTAGTGATTTGGTATGCTCTCCAAAGCGAGAACTAGCCTCCCCCCTAACACCTTGTAGCTAGACACAGCCGCCAAATGCCATGGCTTTGAAGCTGCCATGGTCATATGTGGTAATATCGTCAATGAAGATGCGTCACTAGGGCACTCCCATACAACCACTGGTGCGAGCAATGTAAATAGACTTGTTAACTGTACATTCAATTGTTGTCGTGTTAACATAAGGTATGTCAGTTCTGGGAAGACCGCTGCCAAGCCTGCCCAGACATGATCATGGGGCATCTCAAGGCCCACGTCTAGTAAGTCCACAAATGGATACCAAATCCCTACTGACCATCTATCAAGTAATTCTGTGTCACTAGGTTCCGTAGAACACGCATTTGCCAATGATAGAGAGCCTACGGCTGACGGGGAGCATTCTGCTCATGATGTCGTGCAGTCTAAGCCTCGACAAGATATTGAGGCAGCCTCACAAGGAGACATGATAATTGTCAACGGCTCCGATAGCGGTGACCCAACGCCCCACATCAAATCCGGTATTATACAGCTTGTCCGTAAGTATTGATTTTTTTCTGTGTGTATCGTCTCACCGGCTACCTAGGTGCACTCCCGATCTGATTGCCCTGGCTATTAACTGGGCTGTGGTTTGGGGGAAGAGAAAGTCTCTGTCTGAGTCCCTCACTAAATTGAAGTGCTTGGGTGAAAAGTCCTCGGACAATGCCCTAAGAAACACTGAGGTGGGGGAGGGTGAAACTGGTTCCTCTTCATGCACTGGGCTCCGTTTTCTGATGGCCACCTGCTCCGGATCTAAATCTACTAGTCCTTGCTTCATAGGTAGGGCGCCTGCCCCTGGGATCCTACAAGCGACGTACAGGTGGTTGAGGGGATCCTTGATACCATGTACCTCTGGGGATGGGAAAGATCAGAGTGACCTGTGAAAGGAGATGGGCACTAACGCCTCTACTTGTGAGTGTTCGTGACCTTGACTACTTGAGTTGCTCTATGCACTTGTTGCGAGAGCGGTGAGTTGTAAGGGTAGAGCTAAAAATGGAGTCTAGTTCTAGTGAAATCGTCAAAGAGCAAACTAGGCTCTAAGCAAACAACAACTACTAAGACTTTGAGAAAGAAAGGGAATCTTCAAGCGGGACTCTTTGGAAGGAATATCCAAGAGAACTAGACTGAGGAAATCCTCGGTGCTAGCCTCTGGGTTTATATATCATTCTACATAGTTTGTACATGTTTGTACCCTATCTTAGATCTAGGTCTAGACTAGCAGTAATTAAATACGCATGTTGGAATGGAAGTTGAGAAGCATAGTGGAAATGAACAACATGTGGATGCAACCTGTGCATCAAATGGAAGAGAAGAAAAGAAGAAGAAGCATGACGGTAATTACCGTGGGAGTCATATAAATAATTTAGAAATGGTCTACTCAACCAGACCAAGTGTCCATGTGTGATGAATGTCCTGGATAAAGGGTGTGAATGCATAAGGGGAGTGGTCGCGTGATCTAGTCACGTGAGCGTGGGAAGAAGCGGGATATCACGTGATTTGGGTCACGTGATTCCGATAAGATAAGATAAGAGATGTTACTCGTGTAACCTGTTACGACCGTAACAATACCAATTTGCCCAATCTGCTCCACACTTTTCTCTTATGTCAGGCAAATCATGGACTTAGCAACATTGTTGACCATGATCTCAGCCAATCCTTCAATACAATCAATCCCTTTCCATGATTTTCTATTGTTTCTTGCTACCACCGCTGCCATCAAAAACGACATTTTTCTCATTCAACCATCTAATCTATCACCTTCAGCTACATCCAACATTCTTTCACGTTCTGTTCAGCTCTTCCTCTCACATGCATGTAACCTTCCCATTGATGCCATTGATGACTCTTGGTCAACGTTCAGGCATTTAGCATGGCACAGTGAATCGATCATGCCTCTCCTCAATGCACCTCTCTCTGTTTTCGATCAACATGGTATCTCGCACAGCTTTAGTGCATCCACACCTTTTTTCATGTGCAGGGTTAATACTAATACCTTCTCGTTGCAGCTGCATCAGGAAAAATCAAAAAATACTGTAGTGCATGATATAATACACAGCCAACATTGCACAATGACGTTGGCTTTGCAATTCTGTCTGCTACATATCCAACAGTAGACTTTTAGTTGTATAGGCACCCAACAAACTAAATTATACTATGTTGACTACCATAGCAATCATGGTACACCTTTGGTCAATAGACATCTTTGTCAAATGCACACAGCAGCTTGAACCAATGAATATATGTACATAGGTAAGGGGGTGAGGAAATGAACCAAGAATGAGGTGACAGTCTGAATATGGTGCGGGCTTTGACAGTGTGAAGTTCTGTGAGCCGACATTAGTCTTTTTCATTTCCAAGTCAATTCCAGTGAACTACTTACTGTTAAATTCCCCTTTGTGATCTCCGAATCGGGTGGAGGTGTGAGCCATTTCAATATGCTGGGTTGCATCAGGTGCATCATCCGTTGCCTTGCACAGTTATGGCAGTATGGGAATGATGACCTCCACAGCAGTGATGGGCCAGTGTGCTACTGCTTGAGTGTTGGTGTTGCCAGTGTAGCAGGAGCGAATGCTAAGCTGGCCAGCAATAGTAGTAGGCAACAGCCCAGTAAAGTGACACCACACTTGGAATTTTCAAGGTCAGTTAAACCAGCCATAAAGCCACATGTGATGTGTGAGCCACGACAAGAATCAAACTTGGTCAGCCACACTTGTTGCCCACCATTTCCAAGTCTGTCCTTGGGAACTGGCCTGCTTATCTTCACCATCGTTGGTCTCAACAACGTCTGTCCAAGTTAGCGAGACCATAAGCAACTACTCCTGGGTAAGCACACTTACTACTCACCACTTGTGCACTGACTGGCACAAACACTCACCACCCACAGTGTGTGTTACGTTTTATTCTAACCCTGTACTTTTTATTTTGTTTTTTCGCTTGTTCACTTCGACTCGGTCTATGTTCACTGCTTTACCCCTATCTTTCGTATCCAGTAGCCAGCCGTCGGAGCCCCGTTGAACTACTTCTTACTCACACCTTACACGAATGTTCTTCAACATTCTTTCCACTTCTACAAGTTGTAATACTTAACATTCCGTGAACTTCTACAAAGTTCTATTCACTTAGTCGTCACCCCAGACTCCCCCTATATAAACCTCATACTTCGTCTCATTTGTACTTTCCTCATCTTGATCTCCTTTAATCATCATCTCTCTATCCCTGGCCTTGAACTCTCTAAGTCCCTGTCCTACTTTTGAGTGGACGCTCAATCGTTGTTTGTAGTCATTGCTACACAACGACCTTGAACCTCTGAACATCGTTCGTAGCCATTGCTACACGACACCCTCGACCCTTGACCGTCACATCCTCGCGCATGGACCCTTTGAATCAATCAGACGTGTCGTCATGCGTTAAACCCCCTTGAACCTCTTTGCATAACGACTGCTAAGTCGTTACTCGATTCTTTGAAGCGAGATACTAAAGGCTGCGCTTGTACCTACTCGGTCCAAGCGTAACAGTGTGACCATGTACCCCACGTGCCCCCAAAATTGGGTGAGTAGCCTGAGTACTGTGCACCCCACCAACATACCACACTGACCAGCATGACCACACCCGGGTGCCCATTCACACCCCACCGCTTGTGTACCCATTCGCACCCCACCATGCCCAAGTGAGTACCACCTGGTGTGACCCCACCATTCACCATTCATGCTGACCAGTACAAACATTCAGCACCAGGATGACTGAGCACCATCAAACTGTGCCCAAATCCAGCCTCTACTTGTGTATGCCAAACTGCATGCAACCATGCACCCACTTTACTACATGCTTCCTACACCATGTGCCACAACCATGCACTGCACTGCGTCCAAGTGAGTAGTACCACCTACCTCACTGCTTGCTGCTCGCATGCTGACTAGTATAAACACCCATCCAGCATGACTGCCAGTGAGTGCAACTGTGCCCCAGGCTACTTACTGCTCGTGCATTCTACACTATGCACAACCACGTACCATCCTATTTGCACAGTGTTGCATCCCATCGCTCATGCACCCCACTCCATCCAAGTGAGTACCACCCCCTCCACTACTTGCTGCTCACACACTGACCAGTACAAACATGGTACACCACTAGCATGACTGAGCACAACCATGCCCCCTACTGCTTGTGTATCACATCACCTTGCCTCGAAACTGATGCACAAGGCACACAACCATGACAGTGGCTGGTAATTACGAGCGCAACAACAATATGTAGAGTATTTAATTTGATAGTAATACTACAGTTGGCTACAACATGCAATGTCATTCGTTCGAGTATGTGCTATGGTAGAATATGTAGGAATTGTGGCTATTATGTATAGGGGGGATGTCAATAGGAACAATTGGAGCTACATATCCTATGTAGGCTTTTGTATACTTTTTCATTTTTCCTGATGTGTGCGAACCCTCTATCCACCTAGCCAGTACTGTTCAACCACATCCTGTCCTCATACACTCAAAGGCATGCACATGATGCATGCACAGCAATGGCAATGTATTTTGTATACAGTCACTAATGGTCCACTCCCTGTCTATTCAGTCCACTTGTGCTGTGAAGGTATATGTTTGAATCATTGCATGTGCCCATACAAGAATTGATGATCCAATAGCATGTGACATCAATTATCACCATAACTTCAAGGTCTTCAAGGGCGAGCATACTTACTATGGTGGCATGTCTGATGTTGTCCAGATCAATGAGCATCACTTTGTGGAGCGCCAAGTAATTGAGATGTGGTTGGCATTGATGGACCATTGGTGTGTGCAGTTTCTTTCTATCTGCCAGTGCCTTCATTCACTAATTTGACATGGCAAAGGACTTCTTCCATAGCCTGTGCCAACTTTTACAACATGTCGATGGCCAAGTCCAATCAGCCCCTGCCAGGTTGGTCATTTGGATTTTCGCTGTTGACAGAACATGTATGGTCAGCATTTCTCCTTTACTACCTACTTGAAGACACAACAGAGCAGCAAGAGTGCTCCATTGTCACCCACTCTGGAGACCACAAGGATTGCTTCAATGAACTCATTCAGACACGAAACCAGTGCATGCACATTGAGGGGCAATCAGAGCTAACCCACTTCTGTGACAAGTGCACTTGTTGGTTTTACAGTCCTGATGGCAGTTGTGAGTATGTGTCGCTATCAAACTGCCTTAGCTTGCTAACAGATATCTGTAGTCGATCGCAAATGTTCAGTGGTAGTCACGGACGGTGTCTGTGTTGGCCATCCATGCTGTGGATTACACAACTGCCAGGTGCCACTCAAGAATACCCGAGAGCATTTCTGTCCAGTCCATGCTCATCTAGAAGAAATCTGTGCAATTGTTAGTTGCGGCGAGCTGGTGGTGTCTGGTTGCCTCACATGCATGGACCCGGTACATCAACGAGTTGAATCTCATCACCAGGACAAAGGCTCTCACTTCCAGCTTTGTGATCACCTTCAATGTGCCCACGATGCCCATTCAACAAGCCAGTCCAGGAACACTCGTGTGCTATCTCAACTCACTGTGGTCGACAATGAGGAGGTGTTTGACATCGATCCAAGCAGTTATGTCACAGACACTGATCTACCTACATCCATGCTACCCACTCCAGTGCACAAGAAGCTGCAAGCCAAGCTAACTCATTCACGAACACACAATGAGCAACTTGCCATAGTGCTGTGTGGCATGATCCTTGGCCAAGACATGATGTTGGCACAGAAGGCATTGCCAGCATCATGGTAAGTGTCATTTCTTGTGATGTCACCCAGCAAAGTTAATTTCCAAGGAATTCCTCAAGTGTACCTTCTGGATGGAGGTGATGAAGCCTGATCACATCTTTTTTGATAATAATTGCTCCCTTGCTCAGCATGTCAGGTCAGACCTGTACTTTGACAACATCGACCTCAGCATGGACATCTTCCATTTCAAGTCCAAACACAAAGAATTGCATACCTTTTGTCAAAAAAATTGCAATTCCGCCACATTCCCTGAGCTGATTGCTTCAGATGGGCAGGGCTGGTTTTTCAACTCATTGATTGCCAAGCAGACAAATGTGTGGATTGTCAGCTATCATGTCATGTATTGGGAGATGCTGGTTGGTAAATATGACTTTTTTTTAGATCAAATGATCTTGCACCACAATTCTGTTACCAGGGCCAAGCTGGATGCACAGGGCACTCGCCCTAGTAATTGGCCTGTGTAGTTTCCGTCTTTGTTCACTCCATGTCCTCAATAGAATCCAATGTCAATCGTGTGATGGATGAGTTGACAATGTATATAACACCAGCGGAGATGTATGACAAAGCGAGTTGTTACGACCCCTGAGCTATGCTCAGCGAATCTAACAGCTCGACATCGAACCACACACGTGTGTATGATGAGCTGCCCACTACAGGTGGACTCAACGACCTGACTATGAAAAGAAAGAGAGATAGTTGTCCCGCAGGACGAGGGGAATGATGAAGAGGAAGGTGAGCAGAACCCTTAGAGTCGGTTGCTTGTTAGGCAAGGGAAACAAATGGATTAGATTACTGTAGCAGTCGCATAGTGTCTAGCTTATATACTGGTAAAGAGTGTGCACAGACCAAGCTGTGTCTGGGAGCGTAAGGCTATGTATGGTAAGAAAGGAAGCATCTCATGAGAGTGGTTCCTTGATGATGAGAGAAAGAAGAAAAGAAGCATGCTGATTAATAGCACGTGATCGGTGTACAGTCCGGTCACATGACAGGTCATGTGACTTTCCCATGATCACGTGGTGATGAAAAGATTATTTGTAAAGTAAAAGTTAAAGTGTAGAAATGTACGATGAAGTGTAAAGTAAGTGTGAAGTAGGTCCGTTTCGTAACACGAGTCTATGGATGGAAATGATAATGAATGAATGTGTTATGAATGAGATATTCCTACAAGTGCCTCAATCACTCCTCAGCCCTGATCTCCTGGTGGAGAAATGTTGACCAGTGTGTGTCCATATCCAATGTATTGTTCATGCATCCATGAGCTGACACTCATCCAGTGGCGATAGTGATCATAAAACGTTGACCAGATGAACTTTACATGAAAGTGGTCTTCAAACACCTTCTTCACAGGGCAATGCTTATTGGACTCAAGGCGACATTTCTTGAATCTAATGTCCATCTCGTCCACATAGAAGTCAAATGGCCAGATCCAGGCACTGCTGGATGTGCCCTCATGGTAGGAGTGTTCAAGGCAGGGGGTAGGGGAGGATTGAGAAAGGTCAATAGATGAGAGTGTATGCTTCTTGGTGAAGTTGTAGTGTCATGCATACGTTAGCAGCTCAAAGTGCGCAGATAGTTCAACGGAGGGTGTGTAGTGCCGACAGGAGGGTGGATTAGTATCAACAGAGAGTGTATGTGACCTATGTAGCTGTGCATTTGGAGGGCTTGGACTTCTGGAGGTTTGGAAAGGCCAATTCCCAGATGTCCTCGCATTGCCAGGTTTCCATGACCTTGCTAGGGCTCTCAAGGCCATGCTCTCGTCACACAAGGCCTTGCAAGGTAATGCTAGATCAGACCTAGCACATCTCAATCTCTAATGTGGTAGTATGGACAGGTGGGATGCCCAAGTTATAAATGATCCTGAGCAAAGTCCTTATCTCATCCCTCATTCTCTCCATCCTCTGTGTCCAGCATGTCATTTGTGAGGTCACCATCCTCCTCCAAGTTGTGCTCTTCATCTTCAACAACCTGATCCAATCCAGAGTACCCAAACTCATCCATCATGTCCAGAAGTTCATTATTGGCCAGTGAAGTGAAGATGGAATCTGGGTCAATTACCATATCTCTGTCATCATTGCTGTCAGTTTCATCATCCTCACCCTGGTCACTTTTGTTGTCTTCAACATCTTCTGCTCCGGAATTGGAGTTGTACCAATATTGTTGGCCTTGTGATGCCCTCAATATCTTGTAATCTGTGGAGCAACCGTTCCCTTCGCTGTTGTGTTGTGATTCCTTGCACAATCCTGATCTTGTTTGTTCGTGCATAGAGCTGTTTCACCTGCTGGTGCTCATGCTCTCCCTATTCATCCATGATTGCTTCATGCATTAAAGAACGAGATAAACCAATAAACAGACTTAGCGGATGGGGGAGCACTGTCATGCACAGGGGTCGATTGGTTGACCTATTTTTCAATTTCTGACTCCAACTCAGCAAAATGGCAGGTCCAAGCAAGCTTGGTCATATGGTTAGGGTCTGTACATACAAAGTGTAGTAAAGTGTACACTACCATTTTTGGACTCTGACCAGCAACCCCTTGCCAGCTTCTTGGCTCACCCCAACCCCTATGCATGAAAACAACCAAAAGCAAAATGACTGAGCTCAGGCCAACATCACAACAACCAACTAAACTAGTGAGAAATATGTAACTGTGATAGGGAGACTCAACAGCGTCCAAGGTGTACTAGCACCTAGCAACAGCTGATGGTCGAGTGGTGGCTTCTACTGGGGGAAGTACCCAGTGAGTGGCCCATGAGGAGGTAAAAGGAAGGAACAAGTGGAACTCTTTGGAGGGAAATATCCAAGAGAACTAGACTGAGGAAATCCTTGGTGCTAGCCTTTGGGTTTATATATCATTCTACATAGTTTGTACATATTTATACCCTATCTTAGATCTGAGTCTAGACTAGCGGTAATTAAATATGCATGTTGGAATGGAAGTTGAGAAGCATAGCGGAAATGAACAACATGAGGATGCAACCTGTGCATCAAATGGAAGCGAAGAAAAGGAGAAGCATGACGGTGATTACCGTGGGAGTAATATAACTATAAGGGGAATAATTTAGGAATGGTCTACTCTACCAGACCAAGTGTCCATGTGTGACGAATGTCCTGGATAAAAGGTGTGAATGCATAAGGAGATTGGTCGCGTGATCTAGTTACGTGAGCATGGAAAGAAACGGGATGTCACGTGATTAGAAGTCACGTGATCCAATAAGATAAGATAAGAGATGTTACCCATGTAACCTGTTATGACCGTAACAATGCATGACCAATCTGCCACAGATGGCATGAGCGGGCGAGTCATGTGACCTTTTATTTGTGCATATATTGTCAAACTCTGATAACCAGCAGTCTCTGAATACATATTGTCATGTCATCGACCGAGCCCTCCTCCAATCCACCATCTGAAAAGTCAAAATACAAGACTGAGGAGCTACTGAATGCTCTTACGAATACAAGTACCCTGAGAAAAGCAAAGAAGTAAGTTGAATGGATTTATGAATTTAATTTAATGATTGGCTGTCATAGGGTTATGGAGGTGATCCCATGGAAACATACCGAAATGTGAGAAAGAGAGCCATTGCCCTTCTTGATCCTTTTGGAGTACCTGCCAAAGTGTTTCTGATTGATATTCAACATAAAAGTTGACGACACACTGTAAGACTCTTTTGATATGATTATCTACTTACAATGCTGCATGTTTCAGGACGCCAAAGGAAGTACAGCAGCATCTACACTTCTACAATAACATTCTCAGTTGATTCCAAGCCTGTGCAATGAGTTCAACACCATTGCCTGATCGGTTGACAAAAATCATAGTACAAGCAGTACATATATGCACATATATGCAGCTTGTATATATTTATAGTGATGATTGATTATCTAGATCATGGAAGGGATGAGTGACAGTGTCTTCTTTCTTAGGCTTAAGCAACAGGAACTGACTATAATCTTGCTCCTCCAGACTCTGTGTGCTTAGTCTTCCACAGTTGAAACACTATAAGCTAGGGATTGGGTAGTATCTCCTAGACAATTCAATGAAATTGAGTTGGTGATAGACTTAGTGTAGTCAATAACATGGATTGTTCGCCAATCCTCAACTGATGTTTATGGATTGGTGTGAGGATGTACTTCTTTTTGATGGTCTGGTTGGTGGGTAGTGTGTACTAATGATTATGTGCTAGTGAGACAAATAAATGTATCAACACTGGTCAACAACGGTCAAGTACTGGTAAACACTTGTCAACAATGGTCAACAGAAGTGTAGTTGTAAGGTTTAAGGTAATAGAGGTTGTAAGCAATAAGCTAGTTGATCAAAAAAGGATCAAAGCCTTTGTGGGGTAGTAATCCGGTGATATGCTGGACTGATCAGATGTCAAGGTATTTCAATCCAATTGAAATAAAGTATCACTCAGTTGGTTAAATGTTAATGCAATCTGTATTGTGTAACTAAGGAGTTTGCAGTCAAGGTTTGGTATTTGAACTATCACTTATTCCCTAGGATAGATAGTTGAAAAGAATAGAGATGATGGGGTACTGGCAGATAATTATTGTTGGGGATCTATTCCTTTTAGTTGCCCTGTTATGGGTTTTCTTCCTAAAAATGTCCTATTTCACTTGCCCACTATTAGGTGCAAGTCTTTACTCCTAACAATGTACTTAGCAGTACAAGTGAGAGTTTCTCTCAATGAGAAAGTCTCCAATCCTTAAGATCAGTTAAGATCTAGAGAGATTGATAGATGATATGAGATATATGATCTCTATATCTGATCTTTAATATGATTCTCCTTTTTTTTGTGCCCTTGACTGCCCTCCTTTTATAGATTTTTACAGTAGCTAGGTGGCCAATCAGAGGCATTGGCTGCTGACAAATGCCAAGACAATGCTGAGGATATGAGTCATGTTGAGTCATACTGAGTCATTATAAGTCATACCAGGTTGCCATGGCAATGCCAAGAAAATAAGTCATGTTGAGTCATACCAAGTTGCCAAGGCAATGCCAAGTCAAAATGAGTCATTGTGACTCATGCTGTGCAAGGCTGTATTAGTTATGGTCACATGATCACTTTCTCAGGCTGTCAGTTAGTCATATTATTGGTAATTAAGATAGATGCCATGTAAAACCAACGAACCTCACGTGATGTAACAAGTGGTGATCCTGTGCAATCAATGAAATGCCAAGGTATGCCGAATTGCCATTTTTGAACTCTGTGAATTAGCGTAGTAGTAATTATCAAACACTGGGCTTCGTTGCTGAGCTGTGTGTAGACTCAGAGTTTCAGCACTTGGTATGAATAATCATTATTTTTCCTCGTAATGCTAATAACTTATTTGCATCATCATTTATCACTAAATTGAACTGCCTATAATTTCACTTCTCCATTCTGGACATGATTGTGGTTTGAATTTCTCGAAAGTTTTGTTCTTCTATTGTTTTTGATTTTGCAAGATTCATGCTATGAAATGTTATACTGATCACATGAGGTTCGTCGGTTTTACATGGCATCTACCTTAGAAAGATATGTAGCCAAGTTATATTTTTAGTGACAAGACTTTAGTTTCACCTGAGATTTTAAGTTTCTCCGTAATTTTCTGGTAAAATATTCCGAAAATTTAAGGGAAGGTAGGTTATACTAAGGGTCACCTGACCCTAAATTATTGAACAGTGTCGACCACAGGAAGGGGTTGAATTAAATGTTTTTGGGTAATAGGTGTTTTTGCTGGCCATGCATCTAACTAGTTTGGTGCAGGTCAACGGTCATTCTCTTCACCTCACTGTTGACAACCTCAAATCTAATAAAGACTTGGGTTGCTTCACACAGAAAATGCTTTAGAGTTAAGATGATATGGGGGAAACCCAACAAAAACTTGACTAGAGTTCTTGGGACGTTGTATTCAGTCTACTTATACTACTCTAGTGTGTGTACATGTTTGTCTACTGGTCTGTGCGTCTAGTAGATAAGACATGACATCA
>JBBPMQ010000068.1:0-64508 GCA_038090375.1 Boletus rubroflammeus
TCTACAGGACGCACGGACCAGTAGGTAAACATGTACAAACACCCTAGACACTATAAGTACCTTGAATCTATCGCCCCAAGAACTCTAGTCAAGTTCTTGTTGGGATTCCCTCTTAACAAGTTCCCTTAACTCTATAGCACTTTCTAGTGTGAAACAATCCAAGTCTTTCTTAGATTTGAGGTTGCTAACAGGATCTGGATGTATGACGTGCTCGAAGCACCACCGCCAGATCGTGAGATGTGATCCTTGGAGGGGGGGTATTGTCACGAATGCACCCTGATCGGCACCACAGTCACCCCATCCATCACTACCCTTGATCATATTTAGTTTCTTACTACACACAAGCCCCTTTTACTTATAGTCACAGTCACGAACCCCCTACCTCCTTTCGTAGATAGGGTATATAGCTGGACTCGACGCTCTCCGTTCCCTAACGTTGAGTTTCTCTTTCCTAGGTATAGTTCTCTTCATGCCATGGTGTAGCCTGAATACGATTCTCTTTCCTAGCCTCCAACACGCCCGCGTGATTTCGCGCTTCGGATTCTAGCGGTCTTGACAGATCGTGAGCGCTGGAGCAGGCCAACTGTAACCCGACGGGGGGTCACCGCCACAGAGTGTCAATGTGGTGCGAACGGCGGGGTGTGACAGTTGGCCGCTCGGCTGGTTCAGCACAGTTCAATCTCCGCCCTAATGTTGTTTGGTCACATTTGCGACGTTCGGAAAAGTCAATTGCCAGATGTCCTCATCTGTCTGCCCCAATGCGTGGGAACACTGGGTATGAAACTCTCATCATGTGGCTCCGCTCTAGAAATTCTTTCGGCCAAACACGACATTCAAACCATGGTGGTACTCTGCTTATCCAAGCGTTTCCTCTACGCAGCGTCAGCAGAACCCATACACACATGCATTCGCTGGCACTCGACATCCCCCTACGGTCGTTCCCACATCCAAAAGAAACACCCCCGCTCCCTCCCAGCCCCCGTCGTACCCCATTTCCTCCAACACGTCACCCGCGCCGACGGATCCACGTTCACGCACTGGACGACGTCCCCACGGTCCAAGATCATATTGACGCGCGATACGACCAACCATCCACTCTGGAACGCGACAGAACGGGTGAGCGGGGCGTCTTCGGACAATAGCCAGGACGAGGAGGAGGAGGGGACGGGTCGTATGACGCGGTTTAAGAAACGCTTTGGTGAGGAGATTGTGGCGGATCAGTGGCTTGAGCTGCAGGCGGGTGTGGAGGGCGAGAAGGAGCCAGCGATGGCCAAGGAGAGACCAACGAAGGGAGGAGGTACGAAGAAGAAATGACAGAGGAGGTGCAAGGCCGGTCAAGTTTGAGTTTGCAACGGGGTAATAAATAGGTCTTACTCCTCCATCGTCGTGCTTTCTCCAGGCTGATTCTCGACTGAAGATTCTTACCATCATCATGTCCTATCCATGCGGATGCCTTGATGCTAAAATCCTGATTCGTCCAGAGATGCAGTGAATATATATATATACGAAATGCACCTAGTCCCTAAAAATCTATGCAGTCTTGTTCTCGTCCGACCCCGACTTTGTATTTTTATCATCACCAGCGCTCGTCCATCCCAATGCCCTACTCAACCTCAAGCCCGTACTGCTCTCGATCCCCTCCACCACCCTCCTCGCACCCTTGCCCAATCCTTCCTTCCCCTCCCTATACTTCTCTCCAAGCATACCCAACGCCATGCTCGTATGTGCGACCCCCGTTCGCCTGATCTCGCCAACGCGCGGTACGTATCTGCCCTCGAGTTCTTCAACCCAACCACCCACGCGACCCGCCGTGCGCGGGAGGAAATACGCGAACGCGCCGATAAAGGAAAGAGGTGGGAGGAGGAACCGTACAGGGAGCGAGCGAGAACGAACGACAACAGACGCCGTCAACGTGGATACACCCGTGTAGAGCAGGCCAGGATTGAGAGGCTCCGCGGGATCCTGGAAGGATTTCAAACGCGCTAGAACAGACGGGGTCACGTCGCGTCATGTCAGGGGCTCCAGGGGCAGAGGTAGAGAGCAGTAGAGCTAAGAAAAGAGACGTACATTCGACCGCTTCTTCGACGTGAATCCATCGGTCTATCACGCCCTGCACCTGTGTTCGTGCACCCGAGTAGTACCCACACACTTCGCGTCTAACTTGGCCAATCCGTAGCTCGAGTGATGAAGGCGTGTCAAGAAGGACCAATGTTGACGTAGTGCTTGGGTATATCGAGAGCTGTCAGAAAAGAAATTAAATTTAGAGTTCCTGGACGCAAGCGAGGGGGAGAAAAAGTAAGTAGGTCAACGGTGAGGCACCTTGTCCGGAAAGTCTGCAATGATCGTCTTGGGTGGTTCAGGTTCGACCACGACCAGAGCATGGTTGGCTTCCGAGTTGGCGCTCTCAGCTGGTGCGTCTGGTACCATGTCTGTTGACGTGCTCTGGTCTTCGCTGTTGCTGGCCTCAGCAACGAGGGTCCCGACCGCACCCGCCGAGGCCAGATATGCTGTCCGTGAGGCACGAAGCTAGTTCTAAGTGAGCACAGCGAGGCAGCAGACGAAACGGAAGTTGTATACTGACTGCATGCCTGCGAAACATTGTATGAGTTGGATAGCTCGATGCCCGAGGCTGTAATGGACCTGCTCGGAGAAAAGCGTGGGAAATGTTCAGACAGAGTTCGAGCAGTCCACAGCTTGTATGTATAGACTAAGTTATAACATATGGAAGTACATTACAATTACACCGCAGACGACCGTTGGTTCAGTACGAAGAGTCCGAGTTATCCTTTTTCCAAAGTCCATAATATGATCAGCTAGCCATATACTCAAGCAACCCTCATAAACGGGAATAAAAAAAGAAAATCCTCAAGCAACGACAGTGACGTTCTCGCTCAAATAGTTCACAACGGGCACATAAGACGCCTAGACCCAAATAATATTAATTCACGCCCTCGCACGTACATGGCACGGAACACTCACCCCAACCATGAAAAGGTTGATGACATTCAAAGACGCGCTCCCAGTGGTGAAACTCTGCGGGACCGTGACGGTATAGTTTGCAAAATAGTTCCCAAGTTGAGGGGTGTAGGGTCCCTGGTAAAGGATGTCACCCATATAGGAGCTCGCGGGGTAGCACGTGCCACCGTAGCATGGTGCGAGACCGATGACTATGGCAACGACGTCAATGTTTTCGGGGTAGCCCTGAGCACACGGGTGAGCAGAACATGCATTACAACGATACGCATACTTACCCCCATACCGACTTGCACGGTGATGTTGCTGCCGGCGGTGAGAGTACATCCAGGGAGAGGGTGCGTCAGCTGAGTTAAACTGAGCTGAGCCAAAGCTGAGCCAGCCAAGAAAGCAAGCGAAAGTGCGGTCTTGAAGAAGTGCATGATCGTCCCTAGCTATACAAGTCTGTTCGTGGATGCGAAGAAGACGAAGAAGAAGGTGGTGTTGGGTGATCAATGTCAATGCCAATACTTGTCGCATCCAGCCACTTTATATCCCCTGGAGACCCGAGTCAAGTATTAATAGCAACCGTAAATGAAGGGATTTGGGTTCGATGGCTTTCGTTACCCAGCCGGCCGATGGGTGTCTGTGGGCATCATTCGGGCACACCAAGCCGTGAAGACATGCCGTACATGAAATGGTGCGCGCCCTAGAGGCTGTGGAATCGAGTTGATCCGCCTCGGGTCAAACAGTCAACGAGACGTCATCCCTTTCGCCCTGAAAATGCATCGTCCGTATCCCGTGCAACTCATGACGGTCTTCCGCTAAGAAACTGATTAATGAATTGAATAGGATGATGCACGTTGCACGAAGAACGGTCCGCGGAAGCACGTTCGACCAGTCGGCAATACCTGTGAACGAACCACGAATCCGAACGTGCCCTCGGAAGATGGACGTCGCCGCAACGAACTCGGGGGTACATTGCCCCTGTTTCCCGCGAGTAGTCCGTCGCTTTCGGGATGACTTGCGTTCCTGACGCAAACGTCCAGGGTCATCCTCGCAGGCTCGCACCCAAAGGTCCGGACAAATAATGAGTATGAGAGCGGGCACTAGTGACCTGCGTGCGACGCCCGGTCGCCATGAACCCCTGCATAAAATAGCATCGGAGAACATGCCCCTTTCTTATTGGCACACTGTGCAAGTCAGCTGCAACCTGCAGGTCCCCGTCCAAACGTCATCGTATTTGAATAGAGGTCCGGCCATCGGCCAACGCTGGCCGCAGGTATGGCGCGGCGATGGTGAAACATGAGCGGGGCGGGTGCGTCCGATGGAGGGATTCACAATCGGAGTTGTCAGCAAGTGCCAGTGACAGCCTCGAGCCAGCCAATGCAGGAAGGCGCAGTGCCTTTATCGAACCTAGGCACAGAGAACCGGGTTATACACGCGACCGACCCAGTAATCCAGTCAATGAGTTGCCAATTGGACCAAGACCGGGTTTCTAACTTGGAGCGGGGAAGGGTGAAGGCTACATAGCATCGACGCTCCCTCAACTTAGATAAAAACGAGAAAAACTCTCACGGCGTTAGTTTCGCTATAGTAGAGGGCATAAGTCGGACAGTAATAAAAACCTACTACTATCAAGAAAACGCAAAAGCCGACAGAGAACAAGAATATACGATGGTATCATGCAAGATATATATAAAAAAGACGCAGTCCGAAGGGCAGTGTCGGGCCAGTCAGATTTCAAACGTAAGCAATGATCGCAGTCCAACAAGGAACACGGGTCCACTGTCACGCCGACCCGTCAAAGAACCCCTTTTGCATAAGATAGGTGTTGTGTTCTTCTCGGTGCGCAACGATCTGGTTATCAACCGAATGACGCCAAATGGGCACTCCGATCTAATGCGACATGCGTCAGCCACCAGACCAACGCACGAACAAACGATTAAAACGGGAAAGAGGACCAACCAAGGCAATGAGATCCAGCACAGTATCGAACAACGCGTTTCCTCTCGGTGAGCTCCCTCTCGTCGAGGCTTTGAACAAACTCGTAATTAAATCCGCCGTGATATGAAACTCGCCGTTCTCGACGCCTTTGAAGAGACCCTGGGCAGCTTGCTCTGCAGTCAGTCCTTCGTCCGTCGACTCAATTTTACGCGTGATGGCAGGCTTGGTCTTGTTCTCCTCATCGAAACCAGGCGTGTACATCGTGGGGGGGAAGAAGATGTGGGTGGTGATACCATAGAGAAGGCCCTCAGAGCGAAGACATTCCGCTAGACCTACAGTCCAGGAGTAGCACTCAACGTCAAATCGACAACATGAAAGCACGGGCAAGCATACCTCTCAAAGCATGCTTGGCTGGAGAGTACGAAGCATAACCCACAAACGACATGAATCCAAGGGTCGAAGAAACGAGTATGATTTTGCCCTTGTGCCCTCTCCTTGCCATCTCTTTTGCAGCTGCCTGATATGACTGTGAATAAAGGAAAAGAGACGAAACAATGCCAACTTACCCAAGCAGTCCAAGCCTGTACCCAATAGCCATCTCTCATTCCCCCTTCAACCTCTGCTTCGCCCATGTCCACGATAAACATGGGCTTTGCAGCGCCTGCACAACAAAAGACAGCGTCTGGGAATTCGTTTTGACCGGCCGTCGCCGCTGCCAAAGCCTCAGCAGATGCTGAAGCGGTGGTAAGAGAGAAGGAAAACGCCTGGAAAGATTGCGTAGGGGATACACGGAGCGCCTGTGTAGGTGGTGCAACGACAGTACCGATTATGAAGGTGCGGTTCGGACGCCAAGAAGCAAAGGAGAGGAAGAGTGAGGGCAAGATAAGGTGGATTATGGGCTATACCCACCTCGAGCTCCTTCAGAGCATCATCTAGCTTGCTCTGCGTCCGTGCAACAATGGAAATGTTGGCACCTCTCTTTGCAAGAATCCTTGCGAGGGCGAGTCCGAGTCCTTGGCTACCGCCTGTAATGTAGACGTGCTAATATTAGAGCGTTAGTGACATGGGTAGGGTAATAGCATCTGGATAGAGATGGTAAAACGGGAGGAAAGAGTTGCACACGTTCTGTCCATGGAATCACAAAAACGAAACGCCAAGCAAAAACCAGGACACGAGATTTTGTACCTACCTTGCCCTTTGGATCCCACTTTTTCTTACCGATTCCGAAAATCATAGAGGAAACCAAGACGAGGAAAAGTGCAAGAAGAGTTTTGACAAAATAGGTAGACGCAGAAAACATCAGTGAATGGGAGAGGCACGCGGAGATCAGCGGTCACATTAATATAGGCACTGTTTATGCATGCAAATGTTTTCAGAGGAATCAGAGCACCACATTCCAATATTCAACAAAATTAGGAGGCAAGTATTCATGTACTCAATTGAAGGACGAAAAATCAACGATAATCCATAAGATGTAAATCGTCTCTCAAGATGACCAGGGATCCCAAATCTTCGAAATGTCGTTCTCCACGTCAAATACCAAATGAGGAAACTTAGCCGGCGTGTCGCTGAGTTTCAGCCTGAAGGCTTGACAGTGAAAGCCTGAAACCCGAAACTCCGCACCTACTCGGTGGTGTAACCCGGCGTGTCAAAAAGCTTGACGAAAGGGCAACTCTATGTTTGCGCACGCCAACAGAGTAGTTAGGATCTCTCGGTCCGAATCCATAGATAAGTGCCAAGAAGTGTTAGAAAGCATCTAGTACTTGGTGTGGGTTACTAGATTTATCTTCCAACTACTAACACCGAGAATCGTCGGGAAGAACTTGCGCAATACAGTGAATCTTCAGAGAGTGTGACAACCAGTGTCAGTGAAACACGCCGGATAGGACGCTGGCGGCATGTTTCAAAGTCCACCGGCGGTTGATCTTGTCGGGCCCATCAATGAGTGCGCCGGTCCTGAGTCCTGCGTGGAGAACGGAGTGCTTCAAGAGAAGAAGGGTCATTCATTCTCGGGAAAGGTTGCTCCCCTTGTGGCTCTGGATACGCTCATGTTCCGGTGGACGACGAAGTCTGTAGAAAATTGCAGAAAGTGGATTGGGGCAGGAGCGAAAGGGGATGTGATAGAAACTCACATTCAACATATCAAGCTCTCGCTACGCACAACCATGATAATGGATAGATCTCACGCCCCGGCAACCGCAAGGAAGAAGAAGCATGATATTCACGAAACGGGCGAGAATGACTCATATTCTGGGTAGATCATAAGGTGAAGGGAAATCATGCTGAAAATGGATCTCGCCACGGCCATATGAGCACCTGCCCCCCATCTTGGCCACATGCCAAAATCCCTCCCGAGGGAGAGAATGCAATGGCGTATGCAATCCTATGGTGTTGTAACGTGTGGAGATGCTTTAGTACACATCTCAGTTGGCCCGGTCTCTGGATTATAGATACTTCTCCGATGACGTGCCCGAGCCGAGGCTGGGTCCGGGTGCGGGACATCCAGTGGTAGGGCAGGAGAGTAGATCCCAGTCGACATTGTCGGAGTAGATCTAGGGTAGACAGTGCATGTGGCTGGGACGTGGAGAAATAGGTAGACTTACGGGAACCCGTCGACGGTACAGTTGAAGCTCGGATAGAGTATGGTTCCATTTATGGGAGCTGAGAAAGGTGAAGTGCATCTTATCATGGAGAACAGCCTGAACAGGAGAGCTAGTGAGCTGCTTTCGAGGGGAAGCTCGCTCTCCCTTAAATTCTATGCACATGGTGTCCGAAGTAGGTTGCTTGGCGACTGAAATATTGAGGGTTCATGTTATATAGTGAACCAACTCGCTTGCATCCCGATGTGTTGGACGCAGGTTTTCCGACAGCTCTGGAATCAGGATACAGCCTATAAAAACGTGGGGGCCAGAGAAGATGTAAGCTACCTTCCCAGACCGATGACATTAACTAAAGTGGTGTTCCAGGTAAAATGACTACGAATACTCACGTACTCCGTCTGAGAGTTCTGACTACTCCCGATGCAGCAAATATATCCAAGTCGACCTTACAACTTGCAAGGACTGAGCTGTTGATGGCATTCTAGGACGACAGTGCTGCGGACTCGGAAGTCTTGGGTTACCCATGAACTAAACATGATGTGGAGCCGCGTAGTACAGGCAAGCGCGGAGATTCGATTGAGTTGCACTGTTTTCGAGATCTTGTAATGGATTGGCTGACGCCGTGAGTATGAAGGAGTGGTGGTATCAATGAGCAAGTCGCTACTAGTACTAGGGTTATTTCGAAATTGGCACAAACGCGTCTTAGCCTCCCCTGAACTGGACCAGAGGTGCAATTTCTCGGGGTGCGCGTAGATGAGTACTGACGGCTTATCTGGAAACACCGCGACGGGGTTAAACAGGACTGCTGTGTTCAAAACCCAAGCTGGAAAGCCCAAATGGACCTACTACACAAAACGCAAGCATCGTCTGGCGGAGAGGCGCATGAGAAGCTTTTCAAAGGACGGCCGGGTCTCCTACCTAATAAAGATACTCTGGTGAGTTGTGCTTGTAAACCAATGCAGTTTAGAATCCGTAGCCGTCTACTAGCGTCTGGGAGACGCGGTGGTAGTGACCGACAGGCACGTCTGAGACACCTAGATCCGTTACACATCAAATGCTCATCCTCGCACAAACAACGCCAGGCCACTGCTCACCCCAACCATGAACAAGCTGACAACATTAAAAGACGCACTTCTAGCGTGACGATAAAGCTTTTTACATAGTAGTCACCATGCTGAAGTTTCTTTCGTAAAGGTTGTTCCCTATGGAGGAAATCTGAGTTGCGGGTACTCGCCGCATGGTCTATGGCGATGACGTCAACGTTTTCGGGGTATCCTTGGGCACACGGTGAGCAAAAAGGTGGATGCATGACGACGATGGTAAGATGCACGGTGGCAGCGACTCAGTGATCGTCTACCACCAACAGTGTGGCTCGCCTGCAAGAACCACTCATTCGCGCTCCATCTACCAGAATGCAATGCTCAGCCCTCGGTCCAATTTCATAGCTCCAACACGAACCACATCACGAATCCAAAGAAGATGAACACTGAGGCGATGAGCACGCGTCGAGCTCAATCCGATTGTTCGTGCGTTTTCATTCACTAGCTGTTTGGAGGTGCCAACACGGTGGAAATGGTGGCATTATTCATTCGGTCCCCTTGATCTGTAGAAGGTACCTCGTCGATGATATTCTTCATCCTTGCCAGTACGTCCTCAAAGCTTTGCATGCTGCTGTCGCACTGCCAGTAAACTGGTACCTAGCCGGCTGTGAGCCAGACTTACCTTCTGTGATTTGCGATGCTATGTTCTGGCACCCCCCAGCCTATCTCTCGATAGTGCGTATAGACCGCTCGCCGGCGCTCTTCCTCTCGCAATCCGAGAGTTGTGCAACGACTCTGCGTCTTTAACTGCCAATGGTTGTGTCAATAATACGCGCGAACAAAGCATCACCGTCGTAAGTAGCTGGTGTCGATTTCCTCGCAGGTCCTCTACGTCTGCTCATTTACCAGTGGATGGTTCGTTCTCCTCGGACGAACTGTCGAATCTTTTTCAATGAGTGGGTTGTGTTCACCTCTTCTCATACTTCAGGGGTTGAAAACAAACAACCAGCAGTGAAATCAACGAGACATCGACCGACCTAATAGGATCGTCAAGGCGGGCATGCAACGCAGGCAGCCTTCACTAGAGGCCCAGGATTGCGGTTCTAGTGCGGGGAAGCCTGCGGGCCGCGGTCGCTATGGGCCTATTGGCGCCCGCGCCCACAACATATTGCAACCACAAACAATTGAGGATTTGTCCGGTTTCCAGGACCCACATCTCACAGCTATTGCTCCCCGTCATCGTATCTTCACCAGCTTCACCTATACCATTATACCATTATGGATACCACCAATCCGGCTCAAAATATCATTCAGAATGCAAACGTGTATGTATATCGATTACCTTCGTCATTTCCTCGGGAGTGTGCTGAATGTGGTTCCAGGGCGAAAAAAATCACTGTTAATGGTGGGGTTGAGTGGGGTTCGACCTTCCGTTACCTGCCAATTTACATTTTTTCAGACGTCGAACTTCGCACTCCACCGCGGCGTAAGTTCCTGGTAGCGAGGCAGTACCAGATCCAAATTTCCGTAGACGATACCCCGCGGTCAACGAAGCAGGCAAAGGAGAAAAAGAATTGCATCTCGTGGAGTGAAATTTTATATTTGTGGGTACATGTGTAATGCTTGACCCCAACGAACTGACTCTTGTCAGTGACGGGAACGATCGTTCCGTCCTCCTCGCAAAGGTTTACCGGAAGCAGTACATCGGACAGGACAAGCTTGTTGGAAGTCTCACCGATACCATCGGCGGGATACTGGGGAGAATGAAGAATGGTGGTATGAAGACACTCTGTATGTTATAATTTACTGACACAAACACCATGATGAAAGTGCTCGAAGAACCTCTTGACAAGGATACGTCCGTCGGGCAAATGGATTCTTCCGGGATCAAGATCAAATTCGCATTGACTGCTGAGACGCGCGCAGGTATTGGTGCGGATGAACTTCAAGCTACCGATGCTGTCAACAGGGCGACAGAAATGCTCGGCGCACTCGGCGCCACACCTCAAACTGTTGACCTCCTGAATTCGGGGATCAATGCTGGCACAAACGTCGTGACCGAGGTACAGACATTCGAGAATACATGGGGCGTTCTATTGCAAAGGATGGCTCTTTTTAATAAGACCGTGGCTGGTATCGCACAGGTATCTGGTATTTAACTTCTCGACTCCCTTTCAGTCTGAACGTCGCACAGATTCATCCGTATACTTCACTGGCTTGGTCTGTTATATCCGCTGCAAACCAGGTCCGTCTCTCGCTTGATATTCTCACATGCGCTCATCGCTGCGTGTATTCCCTCCCAGGTGCTCGTAAACCAGCAAAACCGCGATGACCGGGTCATTCGCTTAGCGGGAACTATGAGCAATGTCTTTACCTTCGTTGAGGATGCCGAGTGCTTGAAGGCAGTCAAGGCGCACAGAGAGCCCATCAAGGTTCTGATCCAACAGGTGACGGAGTGCGGGTACTTCATCGCTGAATATGCCAACCAAAATAACTTCTGTTAGTCGTCGTTGGCTTTCTATTACCCATCACTGACCTCCATCCATAGGGACTCGGACTGCGAAATACACGTTCTTGGATGTCGATGCAAAAATCACAGATTACGAAAACAAGCTCCGAGACCTGAAAGCCGCATTCTTGGAAGGAGTTACACTGCAGTCTGGCGTCACCGTCTTTCGTATGATGAATGCTGTGCAGGACATAGGTAGGTACCCCTTCTTGAGATTGCGGAAAGATGCTTACATCTGGGACATAGCTGAATCCGTCGACTTGAATGACATGCCCTATGCGGCTGGCGCCAGATACGTGGAGGAGAAGGGGTGCTTGCCAGGGACTCGCGAGTACATCATCCAAGAGATTTGCGACGTTCTCAATAATCCCGGCGAGGATGCCCCACGAGTATGCCTTCTTACTGGCGTCGCCGGATCAGGCAAATCAGCGGTTGCTCACTCGATTGCTCGACTCTACGACGGGCAAAAGAGGTTAGGCTCGTCGTATTGCTTCCTCCGTAGTGATGTTACGAGACGCAACCCGCAAAACTTTTTCAGCACCATCGCCCTCGATCTCTCCGACCACGATCCTCAATACAAGGCTGAACTCGGTCGGATTGTGAAGAACAATCGATCGCTCCGCACGTCGGTATCGCTCTCAGAACAAGTCAAGCGACTCATCATTGAGCCCAGCAAGCAGCTTCATACTATCGGGCCGCTGATCATTGTAGTGGATGCCCTTGACGAAAGCGGGGATCAATCCAATCGCCGAGACCTTCTGCGCGTCTTCTTTGAACAACTCGCTGAAAACAACCTCCCGACAAACCTTCGCTTCCTTATCACCGCTCGCCCAGAGAGTGACATCCTCGAAGCACTTCTGTCTGGCCCACAGATCGTCCATAAACAGATGGATGATATCGCTCAGAATATCGTCGATGGGGACATTGAGAAGTTTATCCGTCACTCCCTGCATCATTACACCGAGCTCGAATCTGCCTGGCCGAACCAGGAGTGGTGTCGACTGCTCGTCCGCCACTCCCAGCAACTCTTCCAGTGGGCATCCACCGCATGCAAGTTTATTGAAGGGGATGGTGCCATTGGACTCGACATACGCGAGCGGCTCAAGATACTCTTACAAAGCAAGAACAATGCCGGCGTCCGCCCTCTGGACGAGCTATACCGGACCATACTAGGTCAGCTGTTTACGTTGGATAATGTCCAACACAGGTTTCGGGAGGTGATGGCTGTTGTTTTGGCGCTCAAGGAGCCGTTATCTCTCACTTCCCTCTCTGCTCTCTTCGATCGCGATACGAACATCCGAAAAATCATCAAACCTATGGGATCGTTGCTAGATGGAGCTCTGAATGAACAGAAACCCATTCGCCCGCTCCATACCTCGTTCCGCGACTTTTTATTGGACGACGCTCGCAGTTCGATCTTTCATGTCAACCTCCTACCCCGCCAGTCCCTTCGCCTTGGACGTGCATTGCTTGCATGTATGCAACAGAAGCTCAAGTTCAATATCTGTGACCTCAAAGACTCTCGGCTCCGTAACACTGTGGTCCCTGACCTGCCGATTCGGGTGACTACGGCCATTTCCCCCTGCCTTGCTTACTCATGCCAGTACTGGATGGACCATGTGCAGTATACAGAGTGTACTCCAGAGTTGTTGGATGAGGTCACTTCCTTCTTCAAGAACTTCCTCCCCTTCTGGCTTGAAGCCATCAGCCTTCTCTGCCTCTCGTCCCCTATGTCAAGTACCCTAGCCGCCCTAGGAACCTGCAATATCCTGAAACAATGGGCCAAGGTGGGGTTAAAAGATTTGTGATCAGTCATAAATATTAAACTTGATGTTGCTAGGGTCATGAGATTGCCAATCTTGCGACAGAGTTGATCCAATTCATCCAGTTGTTTGCTCCAATCATCAGAGAATCCACACCCCACCTTTATTTGTCAGCCATGCCCCAGACACCATCTGGCTCTCCACTCTGCCAACTATGGGCCAACCACCTCCAAAATCATTTCTCAGTGACCTTGGGACATCCAACCAGCTGGCCAGCAGAGGTTCATACTTTACATGGGCATACTGATGATGTTACCTGTGTTGCCTATTCACCTGATGGTTGTCAAATTGTCTCTGGCTCAGGGGACAAGACCATTAGGGTTTGGAATCCAATCACTGGACAGTGTTTGGTAGCTCCATCACAGTTGCACACAGGTAGCATCAGCTCTGTTGCCTATTCTCCTGATAGCAGTCACATTGTCTCTGGTTCAAGAGACAGGACCATTAGGGTTTGGGATGCACAGACTGGTCAATGTATTGTAGGTCCAATCCAGGGGCACATAGGTCCAGTCGTCTCTGTGGCTTGTTCTCCTGATGGTGATCACATTGCCTCTGGCTCTGATGACACTACCATCAGAATTTGGATTGCAAACACTGGACACTGCATAGTGGGGCCACTGCTGGGTCACACACATACAGTCAGCTCTCTTGCCTATTCCCCTGATGGCTCTCAAATTGCCTCTGGCTCTTATGACAAGACTCTTAGGATTTGGAATACAGACTCTGGACAGTGTGTGGCAGGTCCATTCCTTGGGCATACCAGCTGGGTCTACTCTATTGCCTACTCACCTGACACCTGCCACATTGTGTCTGGCTCAAGGGACTACACCATCATGGTTTGGAATTCAACTACTGGGCAGTGTGTAGCAGGTCCATTTCAGGGGCACACTGACTGGGTTTACTCTGTTGCCTATTCTTCTGATGGCACCCACATTGTCTCTGCTTCTTCAGACAACTCCATCATGATTTGGAATGCAAACAATGGCCAGTGTGTGGCAGGTCCATTACAGGGGCACACACGTCCAGTCACCTCTGTTACCTATTCACCTGATGGTAGCTGCATTATCTCTGGCTCTTGGGACAAGACCATTAGAGTTTGGAATGCAAACACACGTCATCATGTGACAGGAATATCCCAGGGGCACAGTAACATAGTCACCTCTGTTGTCTATTCCCCTGATGGTGGCAGCATTGTCTCTGGCTCCTTTGACAAGGCCATTAGGATTTGGGATGCAAATACAGGTCAATATGCCACAGATCCATTTCAAGGTCACACAGATCCAGTCACCTCTGTCACCTATTCACCTGATGGCAGCCACATCATCTTTGCCTCTGGGTACCATAACATTGGGGTTTGGAATCTGACCAATCGACAGTATGTGGTAGGTCTGGAAATACCATTTGAAATGCACACAGATAGAGTCTCCTCTGTGGCTTGTTCCCCTGATGGCAGGCATGTTGTCTCAGGCTCTTATGACAGGACCATCAGGATCTGGAATGCACATACTGGCCAGTGTGTGGCAGATCCACTCCTGGGCCACACTGGTTGGGTCTACTCTGTTGCCTATTCACCTGATGGCAGCCACATTGCCTCTGGCTCAAAGGACAACACCATCCGAGTTTGGGATCCAATTACTGGACAGTGTGTGGCAGGTCCATTCCAGGGGCACACTGATGCAGTCCATTCTATTGCATATTCACCTGATGGCAGCCACATTGTCTCTGGCTCTTGGGACAAGACCATTAGGGTTTGGAATCCTGTCACTGGACAGTGTCTGGCAGGTCCATTCCAAGGGCATATAGATCAGGTCTCATCTGTTACCTATTCACCTGATGGCAACCACATTGTCTCTGGCTCTAAGGACACAACCATCAGGATTTGGGATGCAAACACTGGACAATGCATGATGGGTCCATTCCAGGGGCACACATGTCCGGTCACCTCTGTGGCATATTCTCCTGATGGCAGTCATATTGTTTCTGGATCTGAAGATCTCTCCATCAAAGTATGGGCCCTACAAGACCTCAGCTTCTTTGGTGAAATACATCAACAAGAGGATGGCTGGATTGTGCTTGGTCATGGTGCTTGCTTTTGCTGGATCCCCTCTTGGGCTAGGCATGCCTTTTATCTTCCCATTCATACCTTAGTCATGTCTTCACAGCAAACTTACAAGCTTGACTTTAGTGATTTCTTGTATGGAGAGTCCTGGGTGTTGTGTTGGAAATGATTTTCATGTTCATCCATAGTCATGGTATTCTTCATGAAATATGTTTTGTTGTCCTACTTTTTGAGTTATGGTTTACCTACCAAGGTACATGCAATGTTTATTTTCATGCTCTTCTTATTCTATAACATCCACATTCATAAATGAGGTTAATGGTCTGTTGAGATTGTACTCTGATCAACAAACCTCTCACTGTTCATCATTACTATGGGTGAGGATTCAATGTCGGGTGTGCCTGCATGGAATTGGAAGTTGTGGTATTGATGTCGAACATATGTACAGTCAATGGTATCCCATCCTAGTCATCTGAAGTTGGTGAACCAGTAACACCCGATGAACCTCAACCAACAAGGATTATAGCTACCAAGGTGGGCAACTCTTTGCATTGCCAAAGTATGCTAGCTTCAGTAAGTATTCGCCATTACCACGGACAGTGAACTTGTCAGACGAACCCTGACCACGCTCTATTGATTTCCTCACAGGTTTCATTGCTTGTCAACAAGGCAAGGCTTATATCGAGCTTCTGTATATTCCATTCCACGTGGTTCTTCTCGCAAATTCTCGTTGCGCAATCAGATATACTACACACCAAGAAGGTCCGAGTCGTGCAATACGAAGCCGTTCATTCAACCAGGGTTTGCATAGCCGACATGTTCTTCGTTGTCGGACTTGCAGCTGGATCGACGCGGAATGAAGTGCCCATAGGCTAGATCATAGGCTCAGGCGCTATATGCTTTTTGGAGGGCGGGGCACCTTGCCGACGGAAAGTGAAACCCAGCATAACCTGCCTGCAGTCCCTTGAACTGGCGTCCAGCCCTATATTGTCAGAAAACCACCACAATTTCCAGGAGCAGTTGACAATGGCTGCAACGGCGTTATCAGCTTCTGGTCGTCATCCCTCAAAGCTACCTGGATGTGTTGTTGGAATCTACAATGAGTGCGCACAAACGGGGATGAGACAACGTGCTTACGGGGGCTTCCTGGCCACGGGGAATGAGCGTAGGACATTAGTCGAACTGGAGCCGATAGTACTTTCTATAACTTCCAAGAAGAGGGTGCTTCCTTAGCGAGAAAGATTGTGCGACTTGCAAGCTTTCTCGCAAACGAAGCACCCTCCGATTGCTCCATTGACAGATATGAGCTTACTCCGGTGAGCGACGGAGGCTACGGGAGGCTACAGAGAGCGGATTAGCACACGAACGACGCTGGATGTGATACAGACCCACAGCCATGATCGATTGATCCAACACTCGGGCCATGGCAATAGCCGGGACCTGATGAAGAGAATACGTAACGCTCCACAAAACGCACTGCAGGTCAACTTTGCTGGAAATGGCTTCCACCCCGTACTTACCCGTTTCTAACTATCATTTTATGTAACAAGGCTCTACGGAACGTCCACGGAACGCCCGAGATAAACAACTTCCTAGAATCTCGACCATACGTTAAGACTCCTCCCCTATAAGGGAGAGAATCCAATTGGGTACACAGATCTCTTGTGTTACCACGGCTCTCCAATAAGATCACCCGACTCCATTGCCCAGAATCGAAAATTTCTGTCATCCGGGCTGTTTGCGAGTTAGACAGTTGGTGCAGCGAGTGTGACTTACCCATGCGGCTTGCTAGTCGTTCCAACGTTTGAGGCGGCTTGTGCATCGCCCTCCAGTCTCGCTTTGAGTCACTCGCTCTCCGGGTTTCGCATTGTTAGGAAGACAATTTTCCCTCAGTGACAGCTGCCAGGAGTTTGTCGTCCGACCCGCGACAGTGGTATCTGAGTCGCAGATAATATCTTTGTCGCCGCTCGACCACTCTTGAATAATGACGCTTCGCGTGTCTACATCCCATAACCTTGTTCGCGCACCCTGCTCACCGGGCTCTCGCTTTCTTCCCATCGTTTGTGGGAGCCTGACCAGCCAGAGTCCAGACATCATGCATCGCGGACAATGACGGACGATGTCCTTGCCATTCCCCGCACCCCATGTCTTCATCGATTTGTCTTCAGAGTAGGTCAAACGAGTCGGTCCCGTTCCGAAAAAAAATATCATTATGGGCAGCTATAGTCCTGCAGTAGTATTGGCTTCGCGATAAAGTTAGACAATGTTCGCGAGGTATCCGTCACAGAGACAGCTCCAGAACGTACATGCGACCGAGCCCGGCGGAAATTGCTCTCATATCCCATACAATGTTTGATTGTTCCTGCCCCGATCCCCGTGCCAAGCAGATCTTTGTAGTGTTGCATGCGGTTCAAACGTGATCCCGACTCCGGCGGAATTTGAGTGGCCTGATTTGCAAGTGGTAAGTACCCAAATGATTAATCGGGCACAAGATTTCTTGATCCCCGTAGTAGTAGTACTGCTTGCGTTTTCTTGGCTTTACCTTCCCACATCGAGCATCTCGTTTCAGGCTCTAGCTGCAACAGCATCACTCGGTTCAATCTGAGTCCTTCACTCCTCAGTAGATGATCTAGCCAACTTACTTTCCCCCAGGGCGAACGAACGAACGAACACGGTATCTCAAGCCATTGCAAATTCTATCCTGCGCATCTCAATTCCCAGGTCTAGTCGACGTACAACGTCACGTCGGCATAGTGCAACGCAGGAACGTTGGATGCCTGGCACCTAGCAGCAACGTCATCAGTATCAGCTAGACTAAACCATAGAACCTGTGTCGGGGATAGTCACGGTGATGCTTTGGGGGACATCTCTCGTCGTCCCAGTCACTGGATCGTAGGGAGCTTGTCCAATCATTCCGAGGCCTCGACTGGGTCCAGATGCGGGGCACCCGATGGCAAGGGTAGGAGAAGAAACCGACTACGACAGAGACCCAGTCAACGTTCTCGGCGTAGATCTGGGGTAGACAATGAGTGTGGTCGGCGACGCGGGAGGAACGTATTATCCTCACAGGAAACCCGAGCTCTGTAGTAGAGTTAAAGCCTGGGAAGAGAGTTTTCGTTAGTTGGAGGTTGATGATGATAGTCTGGCTGAAAGCAGAAGCTGCGACAAGTGCAAGGGTGAGAGGTGTTCTGAGGAACAGGATAGCCAGCGAGTTGTTGCACAGAGGGAGACTTGTTCTCCTTTATATGCTTCTGAACATGAGTCTTAAGAGAATTGCTTGGTGGTTGACAGATCTAGATGCAGAGCTCACGGTATGTAAAGCATCACAAGAATCACTTTATGTAAGTCATACTTGCTGTCAGTCTTTTCTTAGCGATCAAACGGGCGCACTTTATGATACTCCATGATGAAGTCGGAGCTGGTATCGGTCAGAAACATTTTGAATTCTTGCCCTGCGGTAACTTTGTAGCGCGCTGCGCCATTCCTGAAGTGATCTCGTAGCTCTCTTTGATGTCTTCGATTAATCATGAAATTCATGCACCTATCATACAAAGTATTGCATGGTACCCTAAGAATAAAGCAGGCAAAACGGGTCAGTCGCGCAATAATGCAAAATGCAGTGCAAAGAAAAGCAAAAAGCAACGACACAAAGTAAACACTCACCAACTTCCTCGTCTGCATACCTTTATCCCGCTCGTTCTCCTCCGCAGCACCGAACACCGTAAAAAATCTTCCGACCTCATTTACGGCCTTGGTCCCACCCTCGTCATTGCACAAACCACCGTCACTGTTCCCTCTCCCTCTTATCGTTAAAATACTGGCCATATTCCCACATCGATAGCAGTAATTAGGTGCACTCCATACTGTAACGAGTGATTCATCAAACATATATTTGTAGCCTTCTTGAACAAGCTGGTGGGCGCGGGCTATGAGTGTCAGATTATTCGTATGGTTGAACTATCGTGGTCAAAGGTAAGCTTGGAGGGCGAGAAGTGATTTATGTACCTCCTGCGTGACGTTTCCCCCGAACAGCCAACCAGCACCGCGTGGACTGACAGCCCATGTATCAATATCTTCCGGGTCTGACCACATGAGATCTAGGGTGTAAGGTATGAGGAAGACACAGGCGAGCGAAGCACAGAAAAGAAAGGATACAAACCGCAAAAGGCACCCTCATGTGGAATTTCCTGGGCGCGCGACAAGACTCGCACTTGATCTAGTGTGCGTATGTCAGGTGAGAGTCCGCCGTGTACACAAAGTATCTCTCCGTCGATTATCTATTCAGGTAGGTCATGCGTGTGGAGTGAACGAGTTTCGTGAAGATATGTATGAAGAGAGGCGAGAAGAGTCACTTACAGCAGCAAGGTTTAGATAGTCAAAAACATTACAGCAAGCTTTCCAAACGGCAGCACTACCATACTTTTGTTGGCATTCGTCTGCGGTAGGTTAGTTGGCAGTTATTTTCGAGTGAAAGGACGATACGGACCGTAGAATCCGTAAACTTGTGTTATCTGTCGACTCTCGTGATTTCCTCGGAGGAGGGTGACTTTGTCTGGGTATCTGGACGAGAATAAAAGGACGGGGAGTGGTGACGCGAATCCCTTACCTTGCTTTAAAGGCTAATAAGAGGGATACTGTCTCAAGACTATAGTGACCACGATCTACAAAATCGCCCTGTCACCCCGAACGATCGATATGTACCGAACGTGTGTTCCACGATCACCGCAACACGGCAATGAAAGCAGAAAGAGCCATTCATTAAGCATTGGCCGCTTCACCGAAGGCGACATCTACGTGCCATAAAGATGTAGCTTGTCTCAGGGACCTTTCCGCCTTTCCGGAGCAATTCGAGGAGGTCCCAGAATTGGCCGTGGATGTCGCCACATATTGTGACCGGGGAAGAGATGGGCTGGATGTTGGACTCTTCCATGAGAATGCATCGGACGGTGTCGCAGAGGACTTTCATGTCTGCCTCTGGGAGATGTTGGCAGGACATGAGCTGGTCTATCCATTTGTCGGGGTCGTATGTCATGGCAGTGGTGAACGGCGTCGTCACTCAGTAAACTCAATGTGGGAATTCTCAAACGTGTTGGTCACCAAAATACAACGCGCTCTGCAGCTCCTTCGCTGCCAGCGACACCCGCCATGCAGCTGCTACGATGTCTGCTCTCACTGTCCATATTCACCCTCGCCGCACGGGCCATTTACGAATCCGAAGTCGGCATAGTCGACTGGCACACGAAGCTCATCGGTGTCCCCCTCTACACGTCACAACTCACCAAGTCCGTATTTCGCGACGACCTCGTACTCACTGCTACCAGCAATAACGTGCTGGCAGCTCTCAATGCTACTGATGGCACCATAGGTCTGTTTGGTTTTTTTCTCCGTGTCAGCGACCATGACCCCGATTATTGCAGTCTGGAGAAACATACACGATGCTCAAGATGCCATCATGGGGTTCAAAGTGCACGACGACAGTGTGTCTCTAGTGTTGACGTCGTTAGGCGCGCTCTTGCTAATGCCACCTCAGATGTATACGCCGTCTCGGGGCCAGTCGGGTCCACTCTGCGCGTCTACGACGTATCGACAGGCGACCTCATTCATGAAAAGCGACTGCATAACCCTGCGGAGCGCAAAACACACGACCCACCCACTCTTGGTATTGCGTTGACGCTAGTCCGTGCTCAGAGTGGACCTCAGGCAGTCGTCCTCACAAACGGAGACACCGTTCAATGCATCCAATCCACTACAGGAGAAATGGTATGGCAATGGAGGTCTCCGGATCAGGGGTGAGTGGGAAAGCGCGCGTACAATCACATCTTGACATCGACTTTTCCAGTTCCCTCGTGATGTACACTCATATCTATCCCGATATCCATACATCGACGGTCTACGTCGCAGGTTTCGCGAAATCCGTTGAATCATACACGCTACATGTCACGACGCTCGATCTTGCCATAGGCGAAGTTGTCGCTAGCGTAAACATACCAGCTAGCATAACAAATGCATTAACTGATTTCCTCATATTGGGCCCATCACGGGTTGGGTCTTCCTCGACTCCGAGTACGCGCTCTGATGCGAACACTGATGCATTTGGACCCTCTCTGGTCTGGCTTTCCCCTTCGTCGACCGCATCAAACGCTCCTCTATCCCTCTTCTCAGCTCCACTCTCTCCTTCTCTCAAAGGCAAAGTTCTGACTATTCCCAATGCCTCGTACAAACGCATCCAAGACGTCGACCTTTCAGACAATGGATTATTCCTGGCTTTCCAGGACAACGGTGCTGCAGAAGTTTGGGGTTACGAAACCAGCGGCTCGCCAGTGAGAGTGGTATGGGACTTTGGTGATGTGGTGAGTTGCGTCATCTTCATGAAGGTTGGAAGGGGAATTTGCATAGTTGTATGCTGAGTGAAACGCATATAGACACCATCTACGTCCACCTCAGAGTCGCACTTCGTTGGTGCGCTGAACGGGGATGGGGAGCCGCGTATTGGCAAGGTGGCTTGGTCTAACATTCATAACGTGAGTTCCGTTCGCATATCTCGAACAAAATCTAAATGGGCGGATTAAACATAGCAAGTAATTCATCAAACGTTCGAGGCAAACCTACAAGAAGGTGCGGGCCAGGTCACAGGCTTCGCGTTCCCCTTTGAAACCAATGAACATGGAACCATTAGACATGTGGGTGCTTTTCCGGTTCGTTTTTTGCTCGGCGTCGAATCTTACATCTATGTAGGTCGCGTTCTTACCTTCCTCTTCCGTCTCCTCCCCAACGAACGAGATCCCCCACAAGCTCCTCCTTGTTACCTCAACAGGATCTCTCCAACTCTGGTATCACAACGTGCTTCAGTGGGTACGCGAAGAATCTCTTGCCACTGTACAAACTACTACCATCGTCGAGCTCCCGCCTGCAAGAGAGGAAGTGATGGGCGGCGTAGGAGTTGGCGGTAAGAGTGAAAGCTTTTTGAACAAGATCGCGAGGCAGATTGGGGATACTAAGGTGCGATTGCACCTTTGCGTCGAACCACATTGCCGACCCTTGCCCTGACTCATTTGTCCTCAGAACTTGCCCCAATACATCATCTATTTTGTCACGCGATTCGTGACCGGCTCGTATGCATCCCCGTCGTCCCCTATTTCTCTAGGTTCTTCTAGCCCCACCACGTTGACCATACCTCACTTTATCCCCAACCGTTCGCCTGCTTCGTCTAAAACACTCGTCCGTGATCCTTTTTCATTCCGTCAGCTGCTTATCACTTCGACGGCGTACGGGAAACTCTTTGCATTGGATACGTCAACGGGTGCGATTGTATGGAGTCGAATTCTCGGGCTTGGGTGGGCAAGGGAGGTTGGTGGGAGGATCGTGCCTGTGAGGGCGTTCGCAGTGCGCAGAACTGAACTAGGAGCAGAAGATGGAGTCCCCGAGAGCCGAGAAGGGATCGCGTTGATCACGCAGAGAGTCGCTGATAACGTGCGTATCCCTTCCCTTTGCTTTCCGGCTGTGATTTTCTGTTTGATTGATCTGGGAGCTGGATAGTCATTGGTGGATACCGTTATTTTCCACTTTGACCCTCTAACGGGAGAAGATATTAAGACTGTCACATCTCCAGGTGGCGAAACCGAAAATCCCCCTATCAACGTTAAAGGTGCTGATGGCAAATGGGTTAGCCCTTTGGAAGGTGTGGATGCAATTGCCGGGCCATTGGTAGATGTATTCCTTATGCCAGATGGCAAGGATACGATTGGGATGTTGGACGAGTTCTTGCAGGTCAGTTCGATCTTGGTTGTTGTCTGTTTTGTGTCCCTCGTCTAACTGTACTGACCAGGTCCAACTTTACCCTGACACCCCTGCCACACGCGCCTCCCTCACATCCCTGGCCCCGCAACTCTACCTCCCATTGCGAGCTGGTACACAAGTCCTTGGCCACCAGCTAGGTCTAAATGATGAGCTCTCGTTGTTCCATGTTGCCTTCCCGACATGGGGCGTGTCCTTTGGTGAGGACGAAGTGGCCACAATCATTAAGAGTGCCAGCAAGGGCCGCCAGGTGGCGAGTGTAGGGAGGGTGAAGGGGGACAGGAGTACGTTGTACAAGTATCTCAATCCCCACCTGAGCGTGGTGATATCTACTCCGTCACGCGCTTCCCCGGCCCCTTCACGCACCTGTGGTCTGTACGTGGTCGACACTGTCAAAGGTACCGTGCTGTACCACGTCTTGTTCCCTGCAGTGGACGGAAAATGCGACATCCAAGCCGTGCTAGACGAAAACTGGCTGGTGTATTCGTATTATGATGACGGTACCGAGATTGGTGGTGCGAAGGGTTATCGTGTCGTTTCGGTAGAAATGTATGAAGGGTATGGGCCGGACGAGAAGATTTCGAGGTGCGTGTACATTCAACGCGCACACGTCTTGATTGGTACTGACGAGCGCATGGCGCTAACAGTCCGGACATTACCTCGTACTCGAACAAGACCACTGAATTTTCAGTGTATGAACAAGCGTTCGCGGTGCCGCATGGCGTTACCGCGATTGCAACGACGACGACTAAATTTGGAGTGTCGACCAAGGATATAATAAGTGGGTCATGTTCAATCAATAGCATCCTCCAGGGTATTTCTCATGCTCGTCTTGCGTAGTATCAAGTCGGAAAAACAGCATCCATTCCATTCCGCGCCGTCTGCTGAACCCGCGCAGACCAAAGCGAAAACCAACGAGCGAAGAAGCAGAGGAAATGCTCGTGCAGTACGAGCCGGTACTGCCAGACGACGGGCGGCTCGTGTTGTCCCACTACTACGAGGTTCGTCTGTGCCAGGTGTTTTCTTTATCTCACGATGGATTTGTTGACGATTTCGACAGGTGGCTGACGTGCGTCAGATAATCACTGCGCCGTCACTACTCGAATCGACATCTTTGGTGCTCGCGGTGGGCACAGACTTGTTCCTTACCCGCGTCGCGACATCAGGGACGTTCGATGTGCTCTCTGAAAGCTTCAACAAGGTGCAACTGGTGTTGACTGTGGTCGGGTTGGCTGTGGCGATTGCAGTGACGAAGCCGATGGTACAGAAGAAAAAGCTGAGGGAGCGCTGGTATCAATGACACTGAGCACGTTCTTGTTATTGTACACAGCCACTGTCTACTAGAGAGACGCGTGTTAGCCTGCCCTAAAGCGGTTCAATGTAGCTGATCGCCGAACGTGTCTCCACAGTACATACCGCACGACGATGGCGACAGTGAGCACAGTCGAGCAAGTCGCGTTCCCCTTCGACGGAGAGTCGGACATCGACGAATTGGATGTGATCGGCGTGTCGAGCTCGACGCCGAGCACGACCGTCGTCGGGGACGCGACACCCCCAGACCATACCCCACGCAGACTGAAACTCGATACCCTCATAATACCCGCACACAAGACCAAGCGCTCACGCTCACGCTCGCTCTCAGAGAAAGATGGCACTCACGCGGGAATTCAGAAGAAGCAAAAAATGGAGGACAAAAAAGCGGTGAGCGCTTTCCTCCCTAGTAATTCACGTCTATACGCGTGCCACTGACATGTCTCGGTCTTTGTGCTCGGTGCGGATCCCTAGCTTACCATTGTGATCAATACGAAACGCGTCCAGTTGGAGGCTGCGAAGCGACGCTGGTTGTTTTGTCATCGAGACCTCTTCCAGCCGCTCTTGCCCTCCAATAATTTCTTCGACGTGCTCCGCAAAGAAATCATGGAGATTGGGGAGAAGGTAACTTATGTACCGCTCCACACGTTGACGGAACAACCCGCATTGATTCAAGGGGGTGAGATGAAGGATTATCAGGTGCGTGTGGTCGTTCGGGTTGTGGCGGCATGCTTGGACGGCTGATGTGCAAATCGTGTTCAGTTGCAAGGGTTGGCGTTCCTTGTGTACATGTATAATAATGGTGAGTCTTCGTGCTGGGTCAAGGGATTTGGTGATATATGTCCACTCTGAAGGGATGAATTGCATGCTTGGAGACGGTGGGTCTGCGTGCAAATACATACGCTATCATATCGGTCTGATCGTGCTTCGCAGAGATGGGTCTCGGCAAGACGCTGCAGGTTTGGACAGAACGTCCGCAAGCGTGGTTTGCATTCTGATCATTCTCCAGACCCTCTCCTTGTTTGCGTATATCAGGGAACGCTTGAAAGGTCCGTGTTGTTGCTGCAATTGGTTTGTTTGGTAAACATATGGTCCCATTCTCACAGGTCCTCAATATCCTCATCTCATCATATGTCCTCTCTCCGTTTTATCTTCTTGGCAAAATGTTCTCTCCTCTTATTTGCCCCCGTGAATGTTAACAATTTATGATTGCAATAGGAAGCTGCTCGTTGGCTGCCTTCCTTCAACGTCTTGCGGTATCACGGGACCCAGTCCGAACGAGACCGTCTCAAGACGGCCATCCGTAACGAAAAAATCAAGTTTGACCTCTGTGTCACAACGTATGATGCATACGTTTCAGACGACAACTGGTTCAAGACCCGACGCTGGTTTTATTGTGTCCTCGACGAGGGTCACAGAATCAAGAATTCGGACACTCGGGTGTCGAGCAAGATCAAGGGACTGGGTTCTCTATACCGACTAAGTATGTGTCCTCCACTTTAGTGTCGCGTTCGTAAGGTCGGCTGACTTGTGACACTTTAGTTTTGACGGGTACACCTGTGCAGAACAACCTGGTCGAGCTTTGGAGCCTTTTGCAATGGCTATTCCCAACAGTTTTTACGCCTGCTTCGGAGCGTATCTTTCGCGATTCTTTCAACCTCGCCAGAGGAACCTACTCCATTCCCATACTCAAAGCTGCTCAGGAACTTCTCAAAATGATCATGATCCGTCGGACGAAAGATTCTGTTGAGATCAGTGTTCCACCACGCGAAGAGTTGACAGTGTTTATACCAATGACCGAGGCGCAGAGGTTCTGGACTTATCGATTATTAACTCGGATGGATACTCTGGACCTACAGGAGATATTTACCAGTAAACTGGAAGCCGGGCCGGAGGACGACGGGCGAAGGGAAGTTAGAGAACAGATCGCGAGCCAGATAAAACGAGCGGCTAGTGGGGAGACTCACCGTAAGATAAACGAGTTTTCGAGAACACTGGTTTTGCTGATATTATTTACACAGGTTGGAGGAAGCTTATGAACCTATTGATGCAGCTACGTAAAGTCTGTGACCAGTACGCGTTGCTTTCAAGTCTCTCGAGTTCGGTTCTCAAATACGTTTAGCCCATATTTGCTTGAAGATGCGTCGCCAGTGCCTTATGTCATCGGAGAGCACATCGTTGCGACCTCCTCGAAGCTTATTGTCGTTGACAAGATCCTCTCCGACATTCTCCCGAAGGGCGAACGTGTTCTCATATTCTCTGTGCGTCTTGACACCATATGTCGTCTCAAATGCGTTTTGATCTGATTTACTTGTTGGGCTAGCAATGGACGAAGTATGTCCGGTCAACGCTCAGCACGTACTTATTAGTGATGATTCTTCGTATAGCATGCTAGATTTACTAGAAGATTTTATGGAGCTTCGCGGTATACCCTATGCACGACTCGATGGGGGCACCACGCGCCCACGACGTAACCTGGACATCAGACTGGTGTGTGTCGATCATATAGCGAGATATTTGCCCTTACCCTTGCTCTCAGTTTCAACAAGAGATATCGCGTAAGGGGGTGCCCTATGCCTGTATTTTCCCTGCTGAGCGCCCCCACATATAGCGTACAAGGTCTTTTTAGTGTCTACAAAGGCTGGTGGTCTAGGTCGGTCGAAACTGGGGTTGTGCCCTCCAACATAAAGTTGATGTCACACCTAGGTATCAATCTTACCAGGGCATCCACGGTCATCATGTGTGACTCCGACTGGAATCCACAAAATGACCTGCAAGCCATCGCACGAGCGCACCGTATTGGGCAGATGAAGATCGTCAAGGTGAGTCATTTCCCTCTCCCCTTGCTATTCCGCTCACTTGGAGCCTACCGAACCACAAGGTATATCGGCTGATTTGCCGAGGAAGCGTCGAGGACCAGATGCTCGACCGAATCCGCCGCAAACTATTCCTTTCTCTCAAAGTCATGTCCTCAAGTACCACCAGTCCTTCTTCCGACGACAAGGATTCTGAAGAAAATGCCCAGCAACTCAAAAAGGCTGAGTTGATGGATATATTACGCAAAGGTAGCAGTGCCATTTCGCGTGAAGAAACCGGCATGGATTTGGGCCGCTTTTTGAATGCGCCGATTGATGCCATATTGGAGGAGTCGAGGGTACGAGAGGGCGTAAGAGACGCACGGATGAAAAAGGATCTCGCCACCGGAGGCGATGGCGGGATCAACGAATCTGCCGTCAAAACTGAAGAAACTGAAAAGCTTCTTCAAGACGCCGAGGAGGAGGAGCGTCGGTTGCTTAGTGGTGTCGCTCAAGTTCACAGTCGACTGTTTGAAGGCCAAGTGGTCAATCGACGACAGAACAACCAACAGATTGCCCAGGAGTGGAAGGAACTACAGAAACGTGCACGGATTGATCGGCTTGTTGTGATCGATGGAATACATGTCGTGGTGGATGGCTTGGGATGCGATGAGGTGAGATATCTATAACGAAGAAAGAACCAAAAACATGTTGGTTCCCGCGGTTGGACTCCCTGCCTAAACGAGCATTTTCAGCCCACAAATGAGGTTAAAAACTCTCTCAAGAAGCGATCCAAAGCCAAATACGATTCAGAGGATTGGTGCATCTATTGTAGGGATGGTGGGGAAGTGGTCGTGTGCAGTCAATGTCCTCGAGGTATGTTTCAGAATTGTGTTCCCTCCCCCACGCCACAACTCCGTGGCACTGATCTCCGTTCCCCACACATCTAGTGTTCCATCCAGAGTGTCACGACATCACACCAGCGCAGCTGAAGAGACTCCCATCGATTCCATGTAGTCAGCACAATTGCGCAGAATGCAATCGGAACACCGCGCAATCCGGTGGGATGTTGTTCCGGTGCGTCCCAGAAACTCACTCGTTATCTCAGGCCTGAATCGGTGTCCTGTTTGCCGAACAGGTGTCAGACGTGTCCTCAGGCGTTCTGTGAGGATTGTCTGCCACAGGGTAATATCGACGCCGTTGGCGACGTCTTGCCTGAGTTGTGCGTGTAAACATGTTTTCTTTATGTGTGAATGTTGCTCATGTATCCGCAGCACCTTGCTGGGATTCGGTGCGCAGACGACAGCATATTATATACGCTGTCATGATTGCCACGCCCTTTGGGCCCAGGATCCTGCTTCGTGGAAGGCATGGGAGGAGGAGATGGTAGAAACGCAGCAGAAGCTCGAAGCAGCTGCAAAGGCTGAACGAGGTGAATGATTTGGCGTGCTTGAATCGACCATCTTTTGCTTTTCTTTATGACAGTCCACCGTTTAAATTACCGTAACCTGGTACAATAGTGCCTACTTTATTATGTTACAGTGCTTCTTTCTTCTGATGTACATCTTTCAGGCCTGAGCTGTATGTTCTACAATACGCGGTTCAGAATGGTTGTTCCGCCAACACCTCGGAGACTTTGACGACCAACTCGTCCGGATTCTTCAACTCAGCCGCAAAATACGCCTTTGCTCCGCCGACTCCCCGGGACCGCACAATCTGCACGACGGTGTCATACGCACCGGGACTGGATGTTCTTGAGACTGTGCAGACGAAGTTCCGCTTCTTGTTATAGATGAACAGCGGTCCAAAAGCAGAGTTGATGGGATTGTTGGTGACGGAGTCAGTGACAGGTACCTGGACCTTGATCACCATGCTCTTCAAGTTGTTCTCAGCCTCCGCACTCTTGGTGAGCCCCGGTCTGAGTGGACGAGTGCTGGAAGTTGCAAGACCGAACGTCTGGCGCATGAGGTCCGCTCTGGAGATCGTCGAGGACTTGAATGCGCCATCATAAATCGGTTTGAGAGTGATGGTCGTCTGGGCGGAAAACGGGTTACAATCTGGCTTGTGTACCTTCCAGTGTGCGCCTGCAATCCGTTAAACGTTTGAGTGAAGCGCGTTCATCAAAGAACATGAACATGAACCCACGCTGGCATTCGGTCGAGCAGTACCGAACGACATGACACCTCGCGCACTGCTTCAGCCCACTTCCCTTGGCTTTGCAATTCTCGCATCGTTTCTCTTCCCAAGGCGCCATCTCACCCTTACGTTTCCGCTCCCATCGCTGAACGGCAGCGGTGACTTCTGCCCCAAATATCAGGCACATCTTTCGCGGCGAATCGCCGTTCCCGTCGGGGATGTCCAGATCCGCACCGTGTTCCATCAGGAGCTCGACGAGCGCCACGTCGCCCCCCTGAAACGGTAAGAAAATAGGCACTTCCCCATAGCGATTCTGTGCGTTCACGTTCACACCCTCTTCCAACAACAGCTTCGTGATCTCGGCGTGCCCGATCGGCGGTGTACACGCGTGATGAAGCGCCGTGTGGCCCGAAATGTCAGGGACGTTGGGCGACGCGCCAGAGTCGATGAGATAGCTGAGAATATCGAGGTATCTCGCAGGCGTGTTGTCTGGTGAGCGGGGACGGAGACGTTGTGCACCGAAGACGGTAAAGGTGACGAATCCGAACTGGAAGGGCGTCTGGGTGGTGCTCAGATCTGGCGCGGTGCCCGATTCGACGGCCTAGACAGGCAAACGCGGAATCGAAGAGGAGTCTTGTCGCAGAGAAAACATGGACAGACCTCCTTGACTACATCGTAATTCCCACACATGCACGCGAGTGCAAACGGAGAAAGTTTGTTGAGGTCGAGTTCGGCGAATTCTAGGGGGAAAAACAAAGAAACATGGTTAATGCTCGAACATGTGTCAACGCATATCGGGTGGTGAGAGAGAGAGGGATTTTAACACTGGATTAGCCACAGTGTTGCATGTTCCGGTAAAGGATCGTAAACGACGCGGAAAGAAAAGAGACACTTACGTTTCTGAAACATGTCGCGCAGTCTCTCGCTGCCCATATTAATACCAATGAACCCCGGCTTATCAAGGATGTTCGTCATCTGAGGCGTGATGATCAAGCCTCCGTCATGTCGTGCGCCTGCCAAGTTATCTGATTAGTATGCGGCGGGCTGTCAGTGTTTTGTAGTAGATCCATACCCCGATTCATGTTTCCGTGAATAATGATCGGACTTGAATGTGGGTGAGGTCAACAGATGGGTCAAGTTGAAGGTTGTGTTCAAGATTGTGACGCAGTGCAACTTGCTGTCATTCGCGTATTTGTAAATGACAAGACTTTGCCGAAAGTGTTACTCAATAAATTGACATATTATTTCTATACTTCTGATCATGAGGGATGTCCTGATTGATCAATCTTATGTTCGAAGACAGGTATGTGCATTAACCATCATGTCTTTGTAGATCCGAGAATTCCCCCCTATGGCTCAAGCACACCGTTCATCAAGCAACGAGTCCTACGTCGTGAAGTCAGCCGTCGGCCACCGTGTGTTGCCCAAAAGCACTTGCGGCAAAATAATGCGAGACCTGTCGCGCGTATGCTTTAAGTAGCGGTAATAAATAGGCATGCGATCGTTGATTCAACTTGATTTGTGCCGAGCTCCGAAAATGCCCGAGGGAATGATGGTCAGGCACCAAAATCGTGTTCGTTTCGACGTGCAAATCTCTTGCGCCAGTTCTTCGGGAATGAAAGACTTTGATTCGTTGCCTGACGCTGGAGCACTTGAGAGCATTCGATCATGCACCCGATATCCCGATCGGATGCCTTTGAAGGGGGCATAGAGTCCTAGCCACCATTTTTCTTAAGAGCCAAGGGAAGTCATATTGATGAACAAGACACGAAATGGAAACGATCTCACACGTCATTGTTTATCTTATTTTCGAATCCTACCATGGGCACATAACAGGGGTACTGCAAGGTGCCAGCAGTGGGCTGTTGTCACTCCCGCCAAGTCAGGGGAGACTGTCTGCTAACAGGGAGCTGCTGTTACAATCTGACGCACATTCTTATCTGCGAAAGGCTTTGCAAGGCTACGTACGCTTGTTCCTTCGGCACTGCGACCCGTCTTTGCGTAAGCGCGCAGCAAGGCACACTTGGGTATGTCAGTAGGTCAGAAACTGCCAACTTAAGTAGTGTAACGCGCGCCCACCGTCCGCGTTCGTCTGCCGTTTTAAGTTCACGCGATGCACCGGGGGTCGCGCTAAAATGGCTTGGCTCGCAAATAGCATTATCTCCTGTTGATCTTGTTCTACATTCTCCCCAATGGCGATACACGATGTCCCGTGTTACAGCGCTGTCATTCACTAAAGAAAGTTTGATGTATACCGGAATTTGTGGTCAACCAAATAATAACGAGGTTCTTGGGAAGCGAACTTACCAGCGCATCATGTGAACTGTGGAAACAGGGAAGGAAATTCGCATCGCTGTCAAGCTATGGTGGATCAAATGGTGTTAATCCCATATAGCGATGGCGACGAACTTTCAATAACAAATGGACTATGCTAACAGACTCATCGGTCATATCTTCAAGCTGAAGCTTTGTATTAGAGACCAACTGAACATTTGAGCGAGGTGCCTCTAATTGTTCAGACCGCCAATTCATTGGGCTGACATTTGTACGCCATAGAGTGATTCTGTCTGGGAGAGAGGTCGAGATGGGATCCGGCCAGCGGATCATCCTCATACGCCGGCTGCAAACTCGTACCAACGTCTTCTTCTGCCCTGTGTACCCATGTTTGCTCCCGTACCATGTCCCGGGAGGAAACAGTTTGGTACGAACGAGGTCAAGCTAGGTCTCGGTGACCTTGAACACCTTGACAGACTCCACGAACCTTGTTGATCAAGTACAATTGGCTGGCTGCAAGCTCAATGCCAGGTTTTTTTTTTGGGAGACTTCACTCTTCCGCCGGCTTCAAATCTGCCCATACCGAGAGTCGGGCCCCGCCGGCTTGCCTTTTCTCTTTTGTGACCCGATGGCTTAGCGTGTAATACTGTGACCGTGGCAGAGGCAGACAATCGTGTTGCTCAGCATCCGAGCAGAGTATCATGCGAATTTGTGACGTCCTTGGCATTGATTGGAATGTTTGTTTCTGGCAATAAACCTGGTGATGAGTAGTTGTGATCGAGATGTGTACATGGTGCCCCAGGCACAAGTGCACCAGGTGAGTTGCTGTCGCAGCTGCTCCAAGGGCTTGACTCCGATTACGGTGGCGGGGCTTGGCGTGGTGGACCCCGCACAAAGAGCGAACGCGCGTATAAAACATCTTCGCGCTCAACTCAGTATATCCTTTTGTTCATCATGACAGGCAGCCACATCTCCAAACGAGTAGCACTATCTCGGAGTCAATCTTGATGCGCAGCTTTGCATGTTCCATTAACAGCGTGGCCAGTAAGACACCGTGTAGGTTACGGAACTATAAATGATTTTGGGTGACATTGTCCAAGCAGGCCGACTACCGCTCGGGAAATCATGAAACGAATAGCATTCGAAGGTACTTTTGACTCCGCCAGATCAAGATCATGATGCTCAAAGTCGAAATCTTTGACGAGAAATGGAGAAATGATGACCTAAAAACAGGCATGTTATTATTTCTTGGTCTCGAATCATCCGGCTAGACGAGTTCGAGGCAAAGTCTTCGAAACGTGAATCGTACAAATTAAGGTTTGTCCTGGAGGGTAATGCAACCATCACATTTTTTGGGCCTCAACAGGTCCGACTCCACGATCGACAGCGGGTGTAACGCGGTAATGCCTAGCTATCGGGGAGACACCTACGGATGGACCTTGCGGCTGCCGGCGCGGGGATACAAAGGAGGCAATGTAAGCCTTGTGTTCAATGCATTTACACCCATCCAAGTGCTCCTCAGCAGGTCGCGCATAAATAAGCCCGCTGGGAGTCTCCTCAGGCTCACCATGCGGGAAAAGCAATCATCCGAAGTTTCACCTATTTTTGCCTGAGAACTTGTTCTATTGCGTACTGTGAGAAAGGTTCACTCGAATTATCCTGTCTCCACTTACTCGGCTATCCTTCGTCCAGTTATTTGCGAGATTTCCCGTGGACAGATAGATCCAGTCACAAACAATCTGCGGCTGGTGCCTGAGTACAGTTCATTGAAGATAAGGTTTGTCTCGTGTCACGTTTCTTGTATCCCTTTTTGCAAGATCTCTGTCCCCATTCCTCTAAATCAAGAACAAGCTGGCGACTGTAAGACATAGCATGTTTCCTCTTTTTGTTTATTTTCCCTCTTCAAACATCCTCTCTCAGAAGATCACCGATCAGATCTTTGCCCCTCCAGGAATTTTGACACCTGCTTGTTACATTACCCGATCGTTCATGTCGAACTGCCACGCGCTCTGCAACTCTTCGATACATATAAAAGCACAACCGAAGTGAAGAGACTCTCGATCTCGCATCTTATCCCTTAGGCAGTTAATATGCCATCAACCGTCATTCACACCGGTCCCCCCACTCATCCCGCTCTCCGTATGTAAACACTACATCTATGAACGGACCTCTCTCATTTCATTGTGCTAGACGTTCGTGATGCAAAAGATGCTCATTTTGTCTTGGAAGCCGTTAGGCTCAACATGCTCCCACTGATCAGACGCCGGTTGACCGCCAGCGAGCGCGAACAGCTGGTTTCAGGGAACGTCTTTGTCTGGGAGGAAGCAGAGAACGATGGGGGTCTGCTGCGTTGGACTGACGGGAGAAGGTGGTAAGTCACCCTCCATCATGCTTTCTCTTGATCGAATTCTTATGTAAGGTGGTCATCAGGTCGCAAAGTCGGATGCGTGGTGACTATCTGTTCTACGAAGAAAAAATGGAGACCACTCAAGAAGAAAAAGATGCGAAGGCAGTTCTCAGGTATCTGCCTTTGTGAGGCAAAATCCAGGACTATACTTACTGAAGGAGTTCAGAGCCAGGCGGGCGACCGATCCACTTGCAGTTGCACCTCCCACGAATAGGCGAAAGGATCGTCCGAACCGCCCCAATGGACTCACGAAACAGACATACTCAGCGCTTGTATATCTTCCTGGATCAAGCCACCCACGTAAATGGCATGTGGTGGCCTACTTCACGGTTAGCTTAATGTTTTTTCCGATGACTCGTCCACGGGATCGTATCTCATTTGCTTTTTCCCCCAGGGGGATGACTACCTGCGACTCCCTGTCATCGAAAACTATGACTATCTCCGTAACTTGCGAGTGCCGGAGGGCATCTTCGTGTCAAGTAAAGCAAATGGAGTGCGCAATGATCGCTATTCTGCGACAGACTCGAGGGAAGGTTACACTCTAGCCGAATTTCCTGCCCAGCTGAATTTAGCTCACTATTCGCGACATCCAATGTCCCACGAAGTCCCGTCTAGGCCTATATCGTCTGTCTCGCCCTCTCCATCTGGCTCCTTATCCCCGATTCATCGGCATCCTTACTCACCACTTGCACAGTCTACCACGCCACGGCTTCATCCTCATGACATTTCTCTGCCAAGTATAGCTGCCCTTACTAGTCCACACGCACATCCCGATCTCCCCCCAACTTCACATGCATCTCACCCTGTTCGCCTCAATCACCCTTCTCCAAATAACTATACTCCGCTGTCTGCCGAAGACAGGCGAGTCTTGGGCAGTTTCCGTGTGGTGTTGTGACGATAATCGTTCAAGCTGTGTGGTCCCTTAATATTATGGCATCTCCCCCCGCTTGTTCGACATTCAGTCAAGTATCGGATCGTTTTCACGGTTTTGGCGTTTCACTTCCCTGCGCAGTTGCCAAGTATATTATATCTTTGGTATAACTGTTTTGCCGCCAGCCATACGAAGCTCAGGATCCCATCATTCTCCTCCACCCTTTCAGGCCTATATAAAGTTCTTGTGAGCGTGTGGGTGCACACGCCCTCGGAAATTCTCAAAAATTCAAAAGTCTCTGGCTTAGTGTCGCCGTGTTGCTAGGACCCCTGCAACACAGGTACTGTTACCAAGTCGGTATGCGTTAGATTCACATCGCACCCATGGTAGTGGGAGAGGGAAGTTAACGACTGTCTTCCTTCGACTCCTTGGTCTGACTGGTGGAGATTATGGTAGCGTAGTGATAAGACTGAATACGACGCCTGATGGTATTCGTTCGACAGTGGAATACTCTACTAAGCGCCAGGAAATTTATACATATTATCTTACCGACTTGGGCTCGACTGGCAACACAAACGAGTTTGAATATGGACACAAACTGCCAGTGACTCTTTTTTTCCTTCTGGTTGCATCAACTGGTCACCTTGCTTGACAAGGTCTTCCAGTGTTGGCTTCGTGGGCAGCTTCGTCATGCCAAGGGGTGCATCGCCACTCGGCTATGACCTAACGTCTCACGCGATTTATGTTCACACTCAGATTCAACTCCGAGGACTTTTTTCGAGCCTGCGAGGTGAATTTTGATGTGCCGAGGGGGTGCCGAGTGGTGGTAACCCTTGGGTGGTCATTTCCAGATTGGGAAAGCCACCCCTTGGGGAGGTTCCCGGCTCGCCCACCCTTGGTATGACCTATTTTTCGGCGGCGGCACAACGCAGAGTATGCATACGCTGAGAACATGTATTTTGAGGTCATGAGAAGCCAAAACGACAAGACGGTGGGTCCCGCATTCTCAAGTGCTAAAGCATCGTACCGACATGCCGAAGTGTTCTGATTCCTAAACCCGTGTTCCGAATCGAGCAACCGTCGGTCCGTCGTCGGCTGTCGATACTTGTTCGACGGTAGATGGATTATGGCAGCGGCCGCCAGGTGAAACGTAGTGACGTAGGTGATGCTCAACTTCTAGTCGTTCCATCCGAGTTACGCGTCGCATGACGCGAGTTCGCCGTGGTACCCAGGCGATTACTCGGGTCTCCCTCTCGGTGTTGCCCCACGGTGTTGAATCGTGAATCCCGAGTACGAGCATTCTTATTTCTAATACGGGCCGGAATGCCATTTTTTGGGGAGACAAATTGGCACACAAACATTGGATAGATCAAACAGGGTAGGCTTGCAGACCAAATCGACTCGGATGGACGTTTGACACGGGACTGATGATGGACTATTAATGTAGGAGCGTTCACCACTTTGAGTATGCTACTGGGCTCATCTACGACAGCCGTTTCATTTTCGGACCAACCGCGCCCCGGTTTTGCGACACTGAAGGCGAATGGTGAATGGTAAGCCCATTCGCGAAACCTGACAGTGGACGGCGAGTCGTACTGCGGTTGAGCTTGGGATGTCGACTTGTCTGATTACAGGTACCGCCTATGGAGCCCGACAAAAGTACCTGACAGCTGGCAACAATGTTCGGAGCCTGTGCTTGATCCCAGCCTCACCACGGAGAACGAGTGAGAAGACTTGATCATCGGCGCGCCGGCGACTAGTCTCTTGATATGAGCATTTTCCTTTTTACCGGAGCGTGTCAGCGGGGTTACTTTCACGGATGGGAGCAAGAACGGTAAGTTGGTGATCGGTTTGGTTGTGGACAACCTCCCTGTGGATGGCGCAGTAAATTGATGCCCCATAGCCCTACTTACTTGACGTTCCAGTGTTTCCCTGTCAATAGTTCCATGAGCATGACGTCTCAATTGGCAGGGTCTCTGAGTATGTAACATAGCGATTCGGGGTCAGCATTGGATCCAAAGTACGGAGAAATTCTGCATATTTTTGGTCCCCAGGCTCCGTCCCTCTAATCTATGTTGACGATGTGAAAGGAAATTCGACAGTACACGTAGTACGCGCGCCGCGGACCCGATCAGGACATAGTCTCGTCGAATCCACCTCGCGAAAGAAAGAGCACGCAGTAGGACTATTTCTGTCCACCCCTATGTACCACTTCACCGCAACCTGTTCACGCGACGTGCTCGGTATAAAAATCGCATACTACATGTAACGTAACCTCTTGGTCCAATCATGCATCGCAAAGATGACAAATGCTCTCGAAATGTGTTCTTGTGCGAATTGCCTGGGTAGTTGTTCCATGGTATCGGGAAAGTCAATCTCGCGGCGAGGAAAGTCAAGCACATCTCGGAGCCCCGGGCCCCTGAATACGTACTGGGACCCAGATAGAGATACAGCGTCAGAGCAGCGTCGCGGTGCAATTCCATACAAATTCCCAGGAACTGCAAGTCCATGGTCATTCAACGGCATGAGAGAACTCGAACATGCGCGTAGAGAGCTGCGCCCGATGGCAATCCAGCCACGCTGCGGAGAAATGATAAGTAAGTACACATACGACGCGGAAACCCTCCACTCCCACGGGAGATGACACCCCGTTTCGGCTATTAGCAATGGTTGAACGAGGGGATCAATTTGATCCTCTGGAAGATCCTGGATCATTGTCTGCCGTCTGGAACCCTGCTTTGGCCCCAGGTTGTGGACACTCGCGAGTCGATTAACCATTCAAAATTCCTTTTCACGGTTTGTTCCTCAGGAATGGCTCGTGTCTAGATTCTATATCCAGAGCAATCGAGTCGTGGCGGGGACCAGAGAAACAGGCTTTATATGGCCCGACTTCACAGAGGAACTGCGCATTGACTACAATATCAATCCGGGCAATTCCAGCTGTTACTGAGAACGGAGTTGAAACGTTGACTGCCGAACTGACTCTAAGATTATCCCTAGGAGCTCGGCTCATGTTTATGATAAGTTTAGTTCAGGATAATCTCTAACAAACATGGGACACACGTCTATGTCGGCGACTAAGTTAAGGAGCAAGCGATGCCCACGAGATAGAAATAGGGTGGGGGAACACAGGATTGTCAAAGTTCGGGTTGGAAAGTTGGCATTATACACATGTGCCACAACTCTAAGATAACCGATCAGTTGACGCCGGAAGGGATCGGGGGCAAAAAAGGACACCGCCGTTTAAGCGTCCGGTACAGCCGTGACGTGTCAGTTTATCGTGCATACTAGTAGTACCTGGCCTCAGTGCCGAGAAATAAGCTCGAGGGTGCTAGTATTCCGGAGTTCCGAATGAAGCATTGCCGTGCCGATGCCTCATTAGCAAAGGGAAAAAACGATGTGTTCAACACTCAATACCTGGGAACCACAGGCTCCCGCTGTTCGTGTGAGGGACTAGGCATATGTATGGACTTGAAACGATTTCAGTAGGTAAATTCTGAGTGGCTATGAAGAAATTGAATCCCAGCATAATTTTATTCTCACACAGCACAACGGTCGAAGTCACGGCAGCATGCGCAAATCAGTCAACTTGTATAACCAGCATGGACCATATGAAAACTGCACTTAATCTGACACTGCTGGAGGTGGTTCCAACGATGTGTTACAGGCGTGTCAATATTCACAGCCCCTGTCGAAAAATATAACCCTAAAATATGTCTACTTTTTTTTTTCACACTCCGATGCTGTGGCCACTGAAGTGTTTTCTTGCAGCCATGAGGGGAATAAAGTTGTGCCGGGATTCAATTTCTTCACAGCCACTCAGAATTTACCTCCAAGTCCATACGCCCCTCACGGCGGTGTGTAGGAGCCTGGGGAACCAAGAGTTTCTCCGGAAAATTTGTTCATGTAGTATCAAGAACACTCTCCTGTAAGGTTGTAAGGTACTCAGTGGTGTTCACAGATCAATATCAAGTATATCAACTAGTCCGGCTAAGCTGGCTAATTTGATGGTGCCTGAAATCTGAAGCAAATCGGCGTGAGCCTTCCCGACGGTCAAACCAGTTCAGTGGACCCGCAGTTACTGCATTGTTGAATCCGCGAGCCAGGCTCATGTCAGTGTGGAACACGCCCTTAGTAAGTTAGCGAAATCGGGCGCACCCGGTGTGTTCAAACCATGGCGCGGCTCTGGCCGCGTCGCACCTTGCTTGCGAGTCGATTTGATATTGTTTACATGCCACCCAAACGAATAGAGGATAAACGGTTGCCACTAAAACCAAGGTCTTAGAATGTAGGGAACGATGATTAGGACGATAACGGTGGGCGGGTTTGGGCGGGTACTGTTATACAAGTTGAAATTATTTTGTTATTTATTATGTATGCTTATTGGTTATGTAAGTTATATATTTATGTGTTTTTTGCACACGAATTCACCCTGTAAAAGACCTTGCAAGCAAGGTGATAAGATTGCCGAAACGCCATACGATTCAAATTGGCTCAACCTGAACCAAGTTGAAGTTGTAAGCGTTCCGTTAACGGATTGACGGTCTCCGCACCTTCGATTCGTACATCATACAAGCGTGCGCATACCCGCCTTTTCTGCCGCCATCAGGACTTTCGCTCGTCAGTACCCATCCTGAGTTTCTCCGTTTTGAAGTCAAGCTGTTGAGCGTGTCGACGTCCGTAGCAATTACAGGCTACACACCCTCGTGGTGCGTTCGTGCGAGGGTTGACAACATTGCGATTTCCCTTTTACCTGACCACAGCGCGACACACGCCGAATAATCTCGGCGCGAGTGGGTAACCGAATCTCACGTCCCTTCATTTATCACTCCCTACTCAACGGATCCACTTGGAGGCCCGGGTGCTTGAGAGTCGGCGTTCAGAGGATCGCCGGATCACTTTGTTAGTCGTGCGATCTCGACAACAAAACACTCATCACAGCAGCACTCGATTTTCGAGGACTCACCGAGCCATGGGACCAACGTTTGCAGCGAAGACGCGCAGGGTTCCGTCCCTTCTCACTCGTGTCGCGTCGGCGCTCATTCGTCGTTGAGTGCGCTTTCGTCGACTGCGTTTGCTCTCCATGTCTTAATTCACGGCCTCGCCCATGATATACCTTTTTCTCGCCGCATGAATTTTTTCTGGCTGCATCCACCACAAAATCAATATCGTTTTCTGCAGGGACCGGATGATCGTCATCTGATCTTGTCTGTGTTGCCAAACAGGTGCAAGACCGAAGCAAGGGAGTTCGCCTTCAGGCACTGCCTTGCCATGAAATGCCCCCTTTGCGCGATCCTCACCAAGAATGTTTATGCCAAGACAATAGCATGTTTTTTTCAGGTTCTATGAACTCACGCTTCATTCGCATTTGGTGTTTCGATTGCCTTGCCTCGCTTCAATTGTTTTTTGTCCCTATATACATCTGGTCGAAGCTACACCAAGGGCTCTGAAATGGGTGAGTAAACATGCAAGCGGCCGGAATGACACAGAACTACAGTAATACAATGCCAGGTCTTCGTGCTATACAAACAATGGGACTTTGACGACGGTGACGGACCCTAGTATACAGTACTCATTACACTGCCGAGGACACTGAGGCTCCGAATTTCACGCTTCTCCATGGACAATCTTTTTGCCCTCTTCAACTTTATGCTCGTCCCCGCTCATCTTCCCTGCAAGAATCTTCATTTCCCCTTTAACCATCGTCATAAATCCGGGCTTCTTCTCAGCACCCACGGACGCCCGTTTACCTGTTTCCGAAGCTGGGAAATCTTGCCCTTGCTGCTGAGTCCCGATTGAGGCTTGATACTCAGCAACGCTAGCCCCCGGGGGTGGAGGGTGCAGTTGCGCAGGATGATATTCCCCACCGTAACCTCCTTCAACCTTCCTAGGAGACGTGGTTCTTCCCTCTTCATTCCCTCCCCCCTGGACATCCCGCGACGGATCAGGCTCTCCCTGAATATATTTCTCTGAAGCAAGATTAGATCCTTCGATGCCCTTCTCTGTCCCCATTGGCAATTTATTCAGCTACGACGTCATAGCTGAAAGGATTTGACGAACTTTTTTCCCTCAGTTCTTCAGCACCAGTTGCAGTTCCCCCGATGCCGATGGCCGCAATGGCTCCGTGGCACTTTGCCTCACTCACCTCTTTCTGTGACCCAACTTCAGGACCAGATCTAGCTGCCATGTTGCTTTCGACAGTTTCTGCTGCTCTCGCTTCCGTACTTTTAGCGGACTGCTGGGAAGCAACCGTCTCGTCCTTGAAGAGCGTGGCATCTCGAGGTATTTTCGCTTCTGCTTTCTTCTGGGACTCTCGGGGCTGTGTCCATCGCGGGGCATTAGTAATTCTGATCGCGGATGAGAACCAATCAAAAAGGAAACGAGCATAGAAATTCTGGGAACCCCTAGGGATGATTGGCAGAAGAATGCCAAGATGCACCGTGCCGAGAAAGAGTGCGACAAATTTCCATAAAGGTATGTCACTTTTCCAACCCCGTGGATCTAGCTCAACCCACTCGGGACTAGACAGAAGCGTGTACTGATCGTAAAAAACGCCCGCGGCGAGCATGTCAGAAATATTAAAGGAAACCGCGAGCGCCTCGGAGTTCCACAAACATGACAAGCCGAGAAAAGACGGTCCGACCGTCTCATCCCAGGCTCTTGTAAGAAAGCCAAGCAAAGAGTAATGCTTCGCGTGAGACAACCGCCGTGTACAAAGCCTGTGAAGGCAGTGCGAGCAACTTGTTCCACAACGTACCTCGTCATCCCCACCTGATGCAGACGGTTTTATCGTGTCTCTCCTCTGTCGAGGGGAAGTGGGCCGACGATCCTGGGCTCTCTCTTGCCGCTCATCTGGTAAAAGAGCAACGCTAGACTCGGAGAGATTCCCCGGAAGTGCACCAACACCGCCAGTGTGCTCTGAAGGTTGAGCACCTTTCAATTCAGTGCTGGGCAACGAAACATGCGGTTCCTCTTTATTCTTCTCAGAAGCTAACAACTTTCAGCACACATGGATGGCTCGCAAGGTGGCAACTTACACGAATACGGGGATACAGCCCGGGTATCCTTGATGCCCTGAGGAATGGGAAGGTAAGAGGCTGCGGCAGCGGCCATCTAAGTAGTATCCCTACCTGCTCAGGCACGTATCGTCTGGCGGTCTGCACGACTTTTTCACCAATGGGTGCTTGGCCCCTCGTGGTAGTAGGTTTTGACTCCTTACTTGGCTGTGCTTGCTCTTTCTCGAGCTCGTTCGGAACCTGTGATTCCGCCCGTGATTCCTCTTCTGTCATATTAGGGTCACCTGCCCTCCCTGGAGTCTCTGAGAACGTAGCGGGAGTGTCGTTTGCGGGATTAGACGCGAGTACGGATTGCGACCATTCCTTAGGGGGAGTTCCGGTCTCGACGAACGGGATTGTGGGCGGCACAAGTCCAGTGGACATTTCGATGAAAGGATGTCTGAGATAGAAAGGTGGCGGTCTCTGCCAAGTTGACTTGTCGGTGGTTCTGGCATTTTGCACTGGGCCTGGACCAGGTGATGTCATGCCGATTCGTTTTACACCTTGCCGGTTGAAATTCTGATTTCTTTTTTTTTGTTCGTTCTTTCGTCCGACACAACACCGACAGTGTCACATCAGAGTCTTGCGAACGAACCACACAGAGACTCGGATTGTTTGTGCAAGGCGAAAAATCTATCACAAACTCGTTGGGTCAAGATCAAAGTCGAGCTCAGGAAGTACTTGGTATATTACGTGCCCCTAAGGTGATACCAACTTTCGTGCTTCAAGCTGTCGATCCCCGCATCAAGCAATTGTGCTCTGCTTAATGAACCATGCACTCAAGGTGGGAAACAAATGGCTTCATGGGAGATAATCCCGTCTGTACCGCCCTTCTGTTTATTGCACACTATCGCGCCTAATAAGTAGGTGGTTTAACAATGGACATTGAACTAGTACCTGAACAATCAACCTCTGGCCCTGTCATCGCACTGAAGCACATTTTCACAGCCACATGTCACGGTTGTTTGGCAACATCCTTGGATTTCAACAATAACAAACACACCCTAACAAGGACTCGGACGCAACCCAAGTTCAATGTGTAGATAGGTATGTACCATATCCAAATCCATAGCATTATTCATTCGTCCTGGTCCAGTGGTCCAGTCCTAGCTAACACAGCGTTTTTGTGCTACCACTGCGGGATCACAGATTATGTCACGGAACCATCTGGAACCGTGGGTGGGGGGTCGGTAATGAAAATGTTGTTGCCTTTGACGTTAATGAAAGAGTACTGCGAACAGCGGTCAAGACTCCTGACTACAACAGTAGGGGATACTAAATGGCATACCTCTACAAGAGCCGTGTCCTTGCCCCTATTGTAATTCTGGTACACGAGATTAACCTGCGCAACGATAAGCGTAATCGTTAAAGAAACCGTGGTACAAACCTCCGACATAAAGGGTCGCAGCCCTGCAGACTCTAGCATCTCCCACCACGACAAAAAGTCCTCGAACTTCTTATCCCATGTGTGAATCTCGATCAGGAGCTGACCGAAGGGAACTGGTTCCCCAGACGCGATGTAAGGTTGCAGAATTTGTGCGAGTACCTCGAACTCCCATCCCTCGATATCAATCTTGAGTATATCAATGTATTGATGTTCTGTCGAAAGATTTGTGTTTCCATGGTGCAGGTGAAGTTGTAAGGAAGACATACTGTTCATGTCGAGGAGTGTTTTGAGGGTATACAGTTTGTGTTCATCGTTCAGATCATGAGCATCAATGTTCGCCAGACCCCATGGATGGAAGTGGGCGCGGTGGTCGCGTTTGATGCTGCCGAATGAGTTGGAGCGATAATCATAGCCCCAAACTTCACAGTAGCGAGTACGTTCGAGAAGCTCAGCCTCAAATGATGTCTCATAGTTCATGCCTGTTCAATGTCCTCGTTCCAGAGAGAAGACTTAAAAAGAGCGTTATCAGGCTCACCGAATGTATATATCAGACAATCTGGCTTGTGCTGAAGTCGAGAGACCCCACAGGTCCACTTGCCTCCATCTCCTAATGACCCAACACGCTCCATTTCATGTGGACATTGAAATGATGGAGGGAAAAAGCTCCCTGCATGAGAACTTCGTAAACCAATCGTTTAGGGGAACGATCGACTACAGACTAGCACTCACAGACAGTATAGGGTGGCCAAGGATCCTTGTCTTGCGGGAACCTGAATGGAATACCTTGAGGTTGAAATGGTAGATAGTAGTGATTGACGTACATGAAAATATCCCGAGCAGTTGGTCCAAACTTCCGTATCATCTCCTTACGCTCCCTGACCGATTTCGAATAGACCCGCTCAGTTCGCTCAAGTCGCGCGGGTAGTTCATTGTCTCGTATTGAAATTTCGTATAAATCGGTCCGAAGCGGAGACTGGTGGGGATTAAGTAGGTATATTGTTGTTAAGATGACCATCGCTACGGAGATGAAATATCGAGGATGTCGCTGCCAGACCGAAGGCATCTTCGAAGATGTCGCTGAGTGATGGCGAGGCAAACGCAAACGATTGACCGAGTGTACGGTTCTGTGTATGGATTCGTGTACAAGGCAACCGCCGTGTGAGGAATAACAGTAGCGTGTCGTGTTACAAAGACTTTAGGAGGCCGGAATGTTGGTTAGTTCCTTGCTCCTTGAACTAACAGCTATGCTTCAGCCTAGCCTGCCGCACCAACATGTTACGATGACTTACTGCAGTCCTGAAATTTTGTTGGCAAAAGTATTAACACAGGAACACACTCGTTGATTGTTCATGAGCAAAAGTGACTACTAGTGACGTGGCATACATAGCATGGGATCACAGCCTTGTCGTTGCTAATCAATTATGATGATTTGCAGTGGCCACACCATTACTGTGATACATACTACATAGTATACGGGCATCTTCAAATCTCGCCGGACGAAAGTACCGGTGGAGTCTTTTTTTTCGAGCCCTTTTCCGCCGTGTGAGAGTCACGGCGCTCACTGACAGGATGATCAATCCCTGCGATGCTAACTTAGAAGTCGAGGTCTCGGCAATATCGACGGTTCTTCCGAGAACTAATTGCTTGCCGTATTGTTTGAACCCAATTTTCAAGTCCCCGCTTGCGCCGATGGGCCTACTGGTTTGCACACATCGTCCATACTGAACGATGAGACATGTGTCAAATATCTGAAACGTTGCTAAAAATCATCCGATTCTGCACTGGCCATGCATGCGGCGGCTGCGGCCAAGGATTCCAATTTGCATTACGAGGAGCTCCTCTGGCTTGGTAGAATTTCAGGAAACTTGCGTCATGACTCGTACGATTCGAGCGAACGCTCATCACCATGCCATCACGGATCACTTGGGCCCATATCTTGGCACTTCCATTTTCTCCATCCAGAGTAATCTAGCTGGTGGATACAGCTTCATCGCTCCTTTTCATGCATTACGGGGTCATTGGAACAACCAACTCTGCTTATAGCATGTCTTGTTCAGCCCAAACAGTGGATCCTGTACTCCGTCACTGATCGGCGACTTCGCGAAGCCATAATACGGCTGTGGTCGGCAAATCTGCATCACGCATGGGATACAAAAAATATCATCATGTTAGTCGCATCGCCAACTTGGTACACGCGACTAACATCATGACTCTAGTCGTACTATTACAGCGGATGTCCCGCCAAAACGAGGCTTGCCTCGAGGGCATCTGACGTAGTTAGTTCCATGCCTTCCATTCTGTCACCTTCGGCTCAGCAAGAAAAGCTGCCAGTGCGGCGGTGAAACACAGCCTTTGATCACCTTTGGCCCATGGCTTGCTATACGGCATCAACATCCTTGACGATTCTGCTCTGGACGCACAAATGAGTCACCAAGTATGTACAAGTGTGTACACAATGTGCGCCACACGTGCGTGTCCCATGTTGTCTGACCATAACGAAGCGGAACGGCCTTCCATTCATTTCGCAGCGCACAACTGCCTCGTGTTGTGGACCCACCACATATAACCAGCTAATCTCGCGACATTGTCAACCTCATCCCGTTACTCCCACCTTTAGTCAGTGACACCATGATCCACACTATGCGTTTCGTGTTGTATTGCATCTTGGTATGCTTGCCTCTCGCTCACTCAGACTATGCTCTGTACTCAGCCTGGACCATAGTTTCTTTTCGCAGTTGTGACATTGGCGTTGTGTGCGGTGAGGATACATTACACCACTCACATTCCCTCGTACGATCCAACGAACAATGGAGTCCAGTTCTATGGTAGCTCTCCTGCTCTCGCAAAGTTTTTCACCTCGCTGATTGCAAGTCGTTCCCTAAGACCCGGTGGTTGTTGAGCTCTTAGTGACGTGTGTCCTTACAATCTTGTGGGCACCGTTTGTGTAAGAGCAATCTTGTTCGTTGTACCCTATCTGTCACCTCACTGTCGAATATAGAGCTCGTACGATCCACAGCAGGCTCGAGCACCGTTTCTTCAGCTCCTTCACAGCGGAACTTATTGGTCTCTTCGTTTTCTTCCTCCTCTGGCTAGTTGGTGTTGCTATTGCCACCGTAAGTAGCCTTGGTATTCTAGCCACTACGTTTCTAACATTTCTTCGATCTATAGCATACTAGTAACCCTCCAGAAGTCCATGTTTACTGGGGAAATCTCTCCTCGTGTTGGTTCTACTGGGAGTGCCGAACCCTTACGGCAATGCTCGCTTTCGCATGGCTCAGCTGGATCGTTGTGTTTGCATTGTTTGTGACGTCGCTTCTGTTCACGATCGCAAACAAGGCATTCCATGATCCTATGCACGGTCGATGGGACCGCCGTGCAACTCAGTATGGTGACACGCCTATGCGTGCCTTGCCTTGATCACGAGGTTGGAGCGGTGGAGCGAGGCGCGAAGAAGCATGAAAATGATTTAGACGATAGACACGAGTCGGTCATGCATTAGCAATACCTCGGACAGGTCGCGAGGACTGCTTCACGTTTCCTATTTATCGTACTATAGATGTTTCCTATCAGGATTGCATCTTGATTGGATCGTGCATTATTCGATTTATGGATCTTTTTTTCGTCGGGAAGATATATGTATACCCATGGAGTACGCGGGCTTTTCAACCGAACGGAGTTGTGGCCTCACTTGGTCTCGAGGGTTGAATCTGGCAGTGCAACATTCAAGTCCAGCTCCATTCCAGTTTGCCCATGACCCATAGTATTAGTCCGCAATCCGAATCCGTGGTTGCGTACAATGTGCCGGTCAGCTCCTGAGTCCTGACCTCATGTCCATGTTAGACTGACTTCACATACTTGTGTCGCGAACCTCACGTGATCAACGTGACACTTTGTATGATGGTGTCAGAACTCACGACGCGTTTTGCAGAATTTAAGTTGGGTGATGTTTTCCTGGTCGAAAATATGCGGGCCAATACTTGCAATATCACCGACTTTCAGGAAGAGCCAAATACATTCAGTTTCACGAAGAGCCAACACATTTGCCCATACTTCAAGTTTGAGCCCACGCATTTTCGGTCGGAAAAACTTCAAGTATTGCTGCTGTCCAAATGTCAATTTCTATTCCAAGTCCAGTCTTCACGTTTCGGACGACAATTTCACCCAACTTAAATTCTGCAAAACGCGTCGTGACTGTTTAGTACCTTACGATGAGTAAGAATTGCCGGCGTGGGTCAAACCACTGAAATGGTTACCGCACCGGCGCCTACTACGGCAACATCACAACGTCCACCAGCATAGCCAACAATCCGCTCTATTTCTTGCGCTGGAGCCTGGTAGACAGGTCATGATGGACGTCACTCCGGGCATGCGTTACATAGGCCAGCAGACGGTCTCGGTTGTTTTGCCTGTCGTCGGCTTATTTCTTCTTCTGGAAAGACTTCTCGCTTTTGCGGGGATATCCTTGTCTGTTGTGGGGTCGATTACCCTCTTGGTTGTTACCTTTCTGGCCGTCTTCACCGCGTACATCGTCTCCATCGAAATTTCGCAATGGCACAGGGCTGCGGCGTCTGGGGCGAGACTGGTACCTCGGATTCAAGGATACTTGCCCGGTAATGTGGACAAGTTGCTTGCCGCGATCGGTAAGGCGGAAACCGACTACATAGGTAATTGCAAATCGGTTTTCGTCATAACGGGCACCGATGAAGGATGGCTATGATATCAGGTGCCGCCTTACTGGAGGAAATACAATCTTATGGGCCTGTCGTCAACATGAGATATTTATGGGAGGACCTTATTGCCACAGTTGAACCCCAGGACATCAAGGTAAGCTGTAGAGTTTGTCGAGTATCGTCGCCTTGCATAAACGATTCATCACCAGACTATTCTGGCCACTGATTTCAGTAACTACGTCAAAGGTACGGACTGCTGAAGCACCGATCTGGGTCCGTGTGTAATCTTCCCACAGGCGAAAAGTTCAATGAAACAGCTGATAGTGTGCTGGGAACGGGTGTCTTTAACTCTGATGGTGAGTTTTCAACCTTGACATTGTCGTACTTGGCCTCTGATGAGCAGGATAGGAGACACGTGGAAGTGAGCAAAGTATGTCAATTCAGGGTGCCACTTTCTAACACTTTCTCAGGCTGCACCGCACGATGGCTCGCCCATTCTTCAACATTGACAAAATCAGTCATTTTGACATCTTTGATCGTCACGCAGAGACCACGGTTGCACTGATGAAAGAGCGGTTCCGTGTTGGTCTCGCAGTAGACTTTCAAGTAAGTGCCTTGGCGTGCATCTTCCTAATATTTTATTCACTTGCACACTAGGATGCCGTCTCCCGTTTCACGCTTGATTCTGCATCCGAATTCTTGTTTGGGCATTGTGTAGACACGTTGGCTGCCGGATTACCATACCCTTACAACTTCTCCGGGGCCGGAGCGGGGTTCAAAAACTCCAACATTGCCTTGGACTTTTCGGCCGCATTCACTGCAGCTCAGCATGCCTTGGCAAGACGGAACATGGTCGGAGGGTCATGGCCACTTTTCGAACTCTTTCGGGATCCTACACGGGAGCCGATGAAGGTAGTCAATGCATTCCTCGACCCGATCTTGAAGGATGCGATAGCAAAGCAGAAAGCATCTCAAGGACTCCCGGATACAGACAAAGATACAGACGACGAAACTCTGCTCGACCACTTGGTACGGCAAACGACAGGTGCAGATTAACACAACTTACCATATTCCCTTCACAATTGAACAATGTGGTGCCTTAGACATCAAAATTCTGAAAGATCAAACACTGAATATCTTGTTGGCTGGCCGAGACACGGTGTGTATACTTCGTCTTTCTGTTGGTTGGTGGGATCTTATACATCTCAGACCGCCTCGACTTTGATGTCTGCTATTTATTTGATGGCCATGCACCCAGACGTCTTGCGTCGATTGAGAGAAGAAATTCTGGAAAAAGTTGGCCCAACGCGCCGGCCGTCCTACGATGATATTCGGGAGATGAAGTTCCTCCGGGCGGTTTTGAATGGTGTGTATAGCGAGTGGCGATTCGAAGATATCGATTGACTTGTCATAGAAACATTGAGACTCTTCCCAGCTGTGTACGTTTGCAGAAAAAACTCGTCCATTTTCTGACGCTGAAACTTATTTGCGACACTAGGCCGTTCAATCTTCGGTGGGTTTGTCGTGTTGTCTCTCCATCGAGGCTCTCCTCAGTTAACGTTCTACAGCGAGAGCGTCAACGACACCGTTTGGCAATCATCAAACCCAGATGCAAAGCCGTTCTTTGTCCCCGCTGGAACAACGTATGCTTCTAATGCCTCACAACTCCCTGTAACCAATTGTTTTCTAGAGTCTGCTATTCAGTCCTATTAATGCATCGGAGGACGGACCTCTGGGGCCCTGACGCATTAGAATTCGATCCCGATCGATTCCTTGACGATCGTCTGCGCAAATACCTCACACCCAACCCCTTCATATTCCTTCCATTTAACGCAGGTCCGCGTATCTGTCTGGGGCAACAGGTATGTGTCCCTGTGGTGGTCATACTTGATGGAATTTTCGATGATGTGGGTGTTCGCGTCACAGTTTGCATACAACGAGATGTCGTTCATGTTGATTCATTTGTTGCAAAACTTTTCTTCCATTGCACTCTCCCCCGAGTCTCGAGACCCTACCTGTCGCCCTCCGGCTGCGTGGGCACATGGGGAGGGACGGCAGACGATTGAGCAGTTCCATCCTAGAAACCACTTGACCTTGTACGCCAAGGTATGGAGTCACACACAGTCATTTCAACACCTTTCATGAATGCTGAATGGGTCGACTATTTCGCAGGGTGGTTTGTGGGTGAAAATGGAACCTGCAGAAATATAGTAAACTTAAAAAGTCATCAGAGAACATGATGTTCCAAAGGACTAGGTTGCAAATTGTATGGCTTGCTGGGACATTGCGAGGAGTCACTTACAGGTGTAACGACAGAGTGTAAGATCTCATAGCTGTTGGATCGGGAACACCTACTGAGAAGCAGCGTCGTATTATGTGGTTTGTATCATATGTACGTATGTCTCACGTGATACAACTATATATTTCAACCCGCAGAACCAAGCAGCATCCAAGTGCTTGCTAGCATGCCTACAGCTCCTCGTGACTGGCAGCTCCCACCTTACACACATGATAATCGCATCTTGAATATTGGAACCCTCGGCGCCTCTGAATGCAGTCGCTTTTTCAATGCTGGACGGGTCTCATTCCGATGTAGCTGGCGTGCTGTGGGTAGCATCGCCTGTACTCTGAACCCCGGACGTCACGGGGTAAGCGCGTGAGCTAAATTTGCTTGGAAGGTCGATGACGGTGGTGAATTCCACGGCATTACTGCCGACCCCAATGTCACAGCCTTCGGCCATAAAGTACTCCAGGCCGACAGCCGACTTCTGACACAAGCGATAGACGAACATGACCAGGACGAGGGCGTTGCACAAGAACAAAGCGAGGGCAGCCTAGTGTATAGGTATCAGAGGGGTTTATGATGAGTGTCCTCCCAGGGATGAAACCCGAACCATTTTACCTTTAAGTGACCAATGATCATCGTTACGTTTGTGGCTGAGTCGAAAAGGAGGAAGGAATGAAGGATGGTGACACCGGTGATGAGTATGGAGGCGGAAAATACGGAAATAATGAGGATGCGACGATCTCGAGAAAGCTTCACATCTCGGAGAATTCGTACCGGCGCGGCGACGAGGATGATATCCGATACGGTGTCCGCTGTGGAGTTCCAACGACCGTATCAGTTCAAAGCTGATGCAAGTCCGGGGAAGATGAGCAGAGAATCACTTACTGATGAGTTGCGCGATGATCACAGAGCTTGCGTTCCAGCAGGAGTTCTCCATACAGAGGAAAATCTTTTGGGCTAGCAGTCCTGCCTCCATAGCTAAGAACATGCCACCGATGCAATACGCAATGAGCCATAACTTTGGCGTCGGGCGTGCCATCCGAACAATCGAGCACCAGATGCTCATTCGGGCGAACCTATGGTCAAAGATGTAGAGAGTTGGCTCGGCTCATGATCATCTTCTTGCGGCTCTTACCAGAGGACGGAAGTGATGGTCAGCGAAAGGAGCCAATCTGCTTCGATATTTATCTGGGGTAATGTATGTGCTGCCAGAAAGCCACGGTATTTCAGTCACACAAACGTCATATGTTAGGGGAACTAACGTTTATCTGGGACTGTTTGCATCCAAATACTGGTGAGACACGCAATGTCACATATGAGGGCCAAGGCAGCCCATGTGTCCTCCCACCAAAACTTGGATAAATGCCAGCGGTATAGTAGTCGGAATACGGTGGCGAGAATGCCTATGACATGCGCGACCGTTGAGGTGACTTTTCATTCAAATCAACTTGAGTGGGAAAATAAAACGAAAGCAGCCTGAGGTACCCACCTTGCACTGTAGGAGACCAGAGTTGTACCGAATAGGTGCTAGCCATGAGGCAAACGTGATTCGATGCGGTCGAGTCGATTGTGAGGGATTTTTAAAGATCGCCACCGGAAACCTAGGTATATATATTTTCCATGGGATACATACATTTTCTTGAGGGATGCAGTGCTAACGGCATGCACGATGTCCATTCACTGCAATTTACGCATACCGTGGGGTTCACGAGTGGTCAAAAATGGCGGATACGTCTGATCCTGAGAGAAACCATCGTCCAAGCGATCGTGAAGTAGCATCGCATGGCTCTCATTGGTCGCCCGTTAAACTCTAAGCTTGGTTATTTGTCTTTTCTACAAGCTGAACGTGGGAGTGGCGGAGCGACGGGCAACTACTAGTGTTTCCGAACACGCTTTAAAGTTGCCCCAGTGGTCAGGGTCGTGAATCGTGATGGTGGAATGGCTCATGGCATGATGAAACTGGCAGGATTCCGAGAAGTTTAACTAGCTCGCGGACATCTTCCCCCATTGATCACTTACCCAACGTTATGAGTCCAAGAAGTACTTTGGCGGCCTCAATACGGCGGAGGTGGGAGTAAGATTCAGATATCCAACTTCAATGTATTTGTGCGGCCCCTGGTCAGGGGCGACCTGGTGTGAAAAAAAAATTGCACTGATAAGATAACCACGTGGACAGGAAGCGAGTAACTTTGGCAAGAACCACTGCCATGTTTCCTACTTTTACTCTTACGTTCAACTAACAATGCTAGGCGACCACGATATCTGTGAGCAAACCTTGTATTGAGAGACGCTTGGCGAGGATAAACAGTTGATCCAGACCCCATTATCTCAGGTTCAGACTTCATCAACACAGACGAGAGTGATGAATCTGAATCTGAATATTCTGAAAGCGAGGAATCAGAGTTGGATGATCAAACTCATGCATCCGGGGATGCAGACGTCGATGCAGACTTTGAGTAAGTGCATTAAACTTGATGGGCGTGCATGGGATTTAGCATCTGGTATAGGCGCCTCGTTCGAAACATTCGGACAGCAGATGACATCTCGAGGACGGGGGTGTTACAGCGAGAGTGGGATATTCGTCTTGAAGACCAGGATGCCCTGTTTCGGGATGATTTACGGGAGGCTTCTGGTATCGGAAAGCGGAAAAGAAAGAAGGTGAAATTATTTTTGTTGGTGTGCATTAATTCCATGTGCCAAATTGAGGATGATTATGCAGCGCGAGCGCAGAGTTGGACCTGTGCTTTCCCATCAGGTTCGAGCGTTGGTAGGAGAGGGGAACCAGGCTTACATCGACAGCAACCTCACTGAAGCCATTCGAGTGATGCAAGAGGTCATTCGTATCGAGCCACGCGCCATCCCTGCTTGGACTGTTCTTGCACAGTGTTACGAAGATAAGAACGAACCCCAGAAGGCTCTTCAGCTTCGCATCATGGCTGCTCATCTTAGATGTGACTCAGAGGAGTGGGAACGCTTGGCCCAACAATCCAGGTAACTTTCAGATTCAAGAAACGAATTTTCGTTGCTGAGAATCTTGTCAGGGACCTCGAATTCAACCAGCAAGCATTGTATTGTTACACGAAATTGTATAGTCTCGACCCTGAAAATGTGGACGCCCTCTGGGACCGTGCGAGTCTTGCTAGGGAGATGCGCGACCTGCGAACAGTAAGGATGTCATCAGGTCTACTTGCGGGAACTCATCGGTCATCGGCTTTGTTCACCAGGCTCGTCATTCTCTCTTGGCAATCCTCAAGCGTTTCCCACACGACGTTACCGTCCTTACTGAGCTCCGGCCGATTTTCATCGAGCTCGCCGATTTTGCTCTCTGCGCCTCCCTTTATCAGGATGCACTAGAATACAATCAAGCCTTAAACCCCCTTGGCCATGCTCTAGACCCATCCATCTCTGGGCAGAATGAACAGTCGAGGTTTGGTTTCATTGAATTGCTTGTCCTCGCAGATCTTTACAATACGATGAACGAATATGAACGGGCAATAGATACGATCCGAAAAGGGTGTCGATGGCTTCAGGGCAGAGCAACTCAGAAATTCTGGGACGTCTGTGAAGATGACAGAGAGTATGATGTATCTGGCCAAGAAGGAATCGAACCCATGCATCGGGCAGGGGACGTTCAGCCTGGGTTCTATCCACTGGACATAAATGCCCGTCACCGACTCGCCATAGCTCGGATCAAAATGGGTGACGCTGATGAGGGCAAGGTTGGTGAACGTTTGCCAGGCTGAATGTGAAGTTGAACTCAAAATTTTACTGTACCCCAGATGCATGCCGACATCGTTTTGTCACAGGATGCGTTAGATTACGCTGCCTTATTTGGAGAAATTGCAGACGCTTATTTCGAACTGGAGATGTATTCCGATGCCGGTCCGATCTACGAGATCCTTGGTGCTGACCCCGCGGTGCGCCATATTCATACTATTCATTAACATTTCCCCTAATATGCTTGTATAGACAAGTAGTTTGTACGTTCTTATGCAAATCGCCACATGCCGCAGAATGCAAGGTGACATACGCGAAGCATCTGAAGTTTACAAGCAAGGTGGGTCTGTCGTTGATTGTTGATTACGAGTCACCGCAAAGTGCTAACCTGATGTAAAGTTATCGATGCAGACCCTTCAAATACCGATGCCAAGATGAAGCTTGCAGAACTTTATGAAATCACGGATGAGCCCCGAAAAGCCCTTGAATTGGTTTACCAAGGTACCTGTTTCCACACAATCGTAATTTACAACGTGAGTGATCCGCCCAGTCATTGATGCTAGGAAGCGTCGCCCAGGACAAGCAGAAGACACGGGACTCCCTGGTGCACCCTCGAGTTCCCAGCCTGGTGCTTCCCTGTTTGACGAGAAGTCTCATGTCCGACCGAAAGGAAGGGCTGCCACTAAGAATGGCCGACTTACTTTGGCTGACCTGAAGGCTCTCGAGGAACAACGTGAGAAGGAAGTCTTACTCGGGTATAAACGGATCGAAGAGCTGTGGTCGAGTATCCTGAGCGCGGGACGTAGCGATGAAGTTGTCAGGGAGTGGATGTTGGAAGCTGAGAAACTTGTAGAGATGTTCAGGGAAACGCGGAATTTGTTCTTGACGAGCAGGGTACGTATTCCAGGTTCTTGTATCCCTTACTGGCTGATTACTTGGCAGCACAATGATTTTCGGGGTATGTTTCCCAGGCGACGACAGCAGCACCAGGACGGAACGGAGGAAGAAAGAATGGCGTCGAGGTTAGAACTCATCGGTTCGTCTTAGGTTGCTTTTTGGTGTCTTTTTGTGGCTGATCTATGCAGAACGGGACAAGCATATGCGTAAGTCGAAAGATGATAGTCAGCAACCTGGAAAGGTTGACTCGTTCCGCGGCGTCTCCTTTGAAAACTGGTTGCGACTTTTCATGCAGGTGAGGTAATTGCTCCATCCTATAAGGCGTATTTTTTAAGGTTACCTTGGCACGCAGTATGCATTCATATTAACAAAACGGGGAGAGTATGAACTCGCCGATGAAGTTTTGCGTCACATCCTAATGTCGAATGGGTACCGAAACAAAGAAAAGCAGGTTACTATCCGGCTCGCAATTATCAGTATGTATTTGTAAGCTTTCGTCCCCGAATGCTCCGAGTCATCCATATCCCCGATGATAGCATGTGCAATAGCTGTTGAAAACTACGCCGTCGTCGTCGAGCAATGTCGGAAACTGATCAACGCCAATCAATTCAACAATGAACCCATGCGGATTCTTTTATCCTCACTCGCGAGTGGCTTGCGGCCTGCCGATTCGTTCATCAGTTCTACGTTGCAGAAACACATGCTCAGAGAAATCCGGCTGAGCGATGGTGCCGTAAAGACTCCTGAACTCCTGAAATGGAATAATTCGAGTCAGCGATACCATTTGGGGACTGTCAAGTGCGCCGGCGATGATGAAATCGTCAAAGGAGCTGATGTGCCTGAAGACGATGCTGAAGATGTGGGCGACGCGGCTGACCCTACTCCTGCGAGCGACAAGAAAACCTTGTGGTTGCCAACGAAGCGCAATCCGATTCCGGTCACATTGTATGGGCAACTGTGCCTTGCGGCTAAGAGCTATCAGAGCGCGATATGTAAGACTTCTCGGAACCGAATGGAGACCTTTACTGCATGCTGATGGACGAGCTAGTCTATCTATTGCACGGGTATGACTATTGTCAGGAGGATCCAATCGTATGCCTGTGTCTCGCCCTTTCGTCCCTGGGTAGGGCTATGCAACGCCAAGTGGATAATCGCAATCACCTCATCGCTCAGGTATGAGACTCGTGACCAAATCTTATACTGCTGATATAAGAGGCCCAAGGGCATGGCATGTTTGTCACAGTATCGAGCTGCGCGGAGACAAGCTGGCGAACACGTGCTGCCCGAAATTGAATTCAATTTTGGCAGAGCGTTCCAGCAGCTAGGTGGGTGTTAGCGGTATTGCCAGTTCTCGCGACTTGCCTGATGTATGAGATATTCTTAGGATTGCACACCCTTGCAGTCACTCACTACGAAAAAGTGTTACGACTCGTGGAGGATCGAAAGGATGATGTGAGTCAGACGGTACTGCTTCTCTGATAGTCTCAACACAATATTGCTTTAGGACGTTTCTGTGGCACAGGAAGCAGCTTATAACCTGTCGATAATTTATGTTACGACCGGCGCGATCCCCCTAGCAGAAGCGCTCTATCGGCGTTGGTTATCCGTATGACACCGTGCAAGTCAGCGAATCTTCGCATAAGTGTATCCAGTAGCCTTTCACTCTAGCATTTTAATCGGGCCGACGGGAATGTTTCATTGTTTTGAAGTCATCGAATATGACATACTCTGACTGGACGGACTGACGTTGATGCCCGATTCTGGTCCGGACTGGCAACGCGTAACTATACAGCCGCCCGTACTTATGAGCGACGCAGTTCATTCTGTCCGACTACTTTGCTTTTCGTCTCCCATATAGTCCCAGATATGTCGATGAACATCAGTCCATCTTCGTCCCTACGCATCCTTGTGAGATTCCACCCCCTGGCTTCTTCGTGTTTGCTACACCTGCTGATACGGCCGCAGGAGCGGCACAACCACTCGAAAACTACCGTGTCATCATCGGACACAGATGTTGACTCGGTAGGATACGCATCGTCTTCTGGAACGACGACGCCCGAGGATGACGCGCAGACGTTCCACCTGGGCCACACATTTCAAAACGTCCTGGTTGACTGCAAACCAAAGTATGTTCCACAGGAGAAGCTCATCATCGTCACGAAACACCGCAATCTTTCTATGGCGATGAAGAAGGTAAAGAAAGTCGCACATGCGTTGGGCGTGTTCAAGAAAAAGGTCGGTGCACCTCCTTGTTCATCATCGTTCACGAAGCTGAGCGATCGGGATGATATCGCGGTTCGGGATCACCAGAGACCGGATGACATTTCCCCTATTTTGATATCGAGTCCATTGAGAGAACGGTTTGGGAAACGGATGGCTATCAAGGCTCATCCAGACGAGGTATGTAGACCCGCGTCTCTCGAAAACGTCGAATCTCCGACATCGAACTCGACGTTCAGGGTTTCTACAGCCTGCCCAACCGACGATTCTCCCTCTCAGACGTGAGCGCACCATCAGTGAGCCTTTATTCCTACCTTGCTGTCGTCCTTGAGCGTTCACGACAAACGTCAGCATCACTCACGGACGACCATACGCAAGTTTGGAACAATCTCGGGCTCCGCGTCTTGTTTCGTCGCGGGCACGTTTAGGAAGGAACGAAGCGGGCTCCGCATTCCCAGCTTCTCAGAATCGCAGTGTAGTGCTCTCCCGTCTTCGACGCCGACAACGGCGGTCTCACGAACCGAACACGACGTCTTGACAATCCTGCTGCGCGTACTGTTCTTCGTACCATGGTGCGCCGCTGTCGGCGGTGCCCTGCTCTTATTCCCAAGTTACATGGAGCTCGTCGCCTTCCGTCCGGGATACCTCGCACCTTCGAAAGGCATTCGACGCTTCGCATATTGGGCTGAATGTGGCCAGCAACACGTCATGATCTTCCTTGCCTGCCTGGTGGCCGTTCTCTGGTACAACCACACCCTGGGGCTATCGCTGACGAGCATTTCCGTGTCGCGCTTCGTGTTTGTGTGGTATTCTTTCGAGGTAGACAAGAACATCCCGCTTGGGGAGGATGATCAGCAGAGTTTGTATCTGGTGATAATGGGCCTAGCGTCTGCGGATGGGTCGTTTAGTGAGTGGGCCAAGAGGTGAGCAGATCGAGATGAAGACAGATGCACTCGGCAACACAGGTCGCGGGGATTGAGGCCTTCGATCCGATGTCGCTGTGTCATGAAGGATTAGTAGTACGCATCATTTTGTAATACATACCCTGGATCGTGACGGTGTTGAAACTATGACTGTTGGTGAGACAACAGCACGGGGCTGTCCGACTTTGTCTGAAGCCTGGGATCTCTGTCTGGTGGATAGAAGTTCTAATAACTAACTTACGACGGGCTGCCCACTCAGCTGATGTCAAGCTGGTGACAAGTAGGCTAGTAACAGCCGAATTCATGCAGTATGTTTTGTAAGCTAAAATTACTATATTATCATCTTCGTCATCTTCGTCATCCTCCTCCTCCTCAACATTATCCTTGTCACCATCAACATCAAAGCATCAACTCCCAGGCAGTCCTTTGCCCACATAAAACGTGGTCAACGCGAAGTTTGCGAATCATGATAGCAACATGTTGGAACAGCCGCGATCAGGGCTGACGATCAGGGCTGAGAGGCAACTCATACCAGAATCTCACTATGACGGTCCCGGACGGGACGAAAGGCGTCGTACGTGCCTGGTGTAGCCTATGCGAACGTCGCGGACAACGTGGCCTAGATCACGCCGCCCGGAGGTCCACGAGACGCGCCGTCGTTATCATATCCTCAGGCAGCACATAGTTGTACACAGCATACATAAATACAGATACCTGTCATTCTTCAGAGAAACCCTCCCTTGTCGCGACAATCGTGATATTACATCGTGAACTGCTCGAAGTGGATAGCCACCCCGCCCAGTTCAATCCCACGCATGACCCCCAACCGAGCGACTGCATTCTGCGCGTCCGTCGTCAGACTCGCCGGTCCGCTCGCACAAACTGCCACTCCCCCGGCGTGACCACTCCGTTCCATGCCATGAAGCTGTTTCCCATCTTCTTCGACCGAATCCGTCGGAGAGGACAAAACGCTCCGAGGGCTAGTCAGGTCTTGAAGTAACCCGTAGATCGACGGCCTTGTCAATGTCACATCACAGTTTGGGATCATAGGCACCGTTTCTGGATCACACAAACAGGTGACGAAGATCGAGATATGGAGATCGATCGAGGAGTTGACGGCCGCCGTGTTGGCGATGTCCGTCAACATGGGTGCGAACCATGTAATATTGCCTGAAAAACACACGGCGATGAGATATCAGTGCGGATCGTGCAAAGAGTTTTCGTGAATAAGATGTATCGAGGAACTTGGGGACGAGGAAAAAGGCGCTTACCAAACGACCGAATGCACCATGCAAACTCGATGCGTCGAGTTCGTTCGCCGCCGCGCCGACGGAGCTTGACACATCGGCCTACGATATCGTCCAACAGACCGAGCGTGAAGGTGATGCCAGATCCCCCTGAGACGAGCAACACCGTCTCATACTGTCCAAGGTCGACGCTCGACCCCCCATAGGGTCCATCGATCATGACTTGAACAGGGACCGATACGTCCCAGTCCTTGTCCTTGCACTTGTCCTTGCACTTTCCATCCATCGTGATCAACCTCCCCTGTTCCCCACGGACAAAGTTATTGAGTGCCATGGTCCAATCGCCGTTGACGCGTGCACCGAGGAGTAACCCTGGATTGGACAGACACGAGTACGCAGACGGAGCAGAGAGAATGCTCAGGGGATGACTTTCCAGGAGACGCCCGGAGAAAAAGACACGGAGGCAGATATGCTGACCCGCGATCCACCCCTCGTCGCAATCATGTACGCGCACCTGGGAACTCATCGTAAGTACATCCACACCGATGACAGCCCAACACACTCACGAGCGTCATAAACTCATCGGGGGCTGTGACCGTGGCGTCTTTGACTCGGTAGCGAAGCAAGCGCAGAAACATGTCCGCGCCGTACAACGCAAGCGGCGGGTATATCCACGGCGGCGCATACACCGAATGATAACACACGCAGACAAAGAACGCGACAAACGTGACCACACTACATGCACGCACATATGTCATCTTCCTCGTCACAAGTCAGCCAGCGTGTACTCACTGAATCGCAAAGAACATTTGGTAAAACAATCTTCGGATCGGTCGGAGCGAAAAGAGGACGATGCAGCCAAGGACGGCAAAGGACGCAACGCCAGACGTTTCTTTCTGGGGACCGATAATGGGAAGGCCGTATTGGATGTGATTGCGGATCCAGAGACCGCCGTGGATGGCAGCGGCGAGGAACATGATGCGGCCTGCCATGCGATGAAGAAAATTGAGCTTTTCATAACCGTGGCCGGGTCCGAGGAGGAGCGACAAGAGGGAGTTTTTGGTGGCAAAGAGGAATACGATCGGGAATTGGGCGAATGCGAGGAAGCCTGGTTGGAGAGGGTTGGATTGGGGGTATGTGGGTGAGCAAGAGATGGAGGTACGGAAGGAAATCCTACATACCGCCTCGGTTTGGATTGGAAATAAGGGGCGCATCTTTGATGATGCATACCAACGTGATCGCAAGATACGCCGCGAGGACGAAAACTAAGATACAACGGTTAACCGAGAGAAACGGATAAATGTGTGTCAAATATGTACTTTGTCCAGCGTTCAACTCGAGATAGGGCACCGACCATTGCCGAATAGACACCCACGTATCCCAGTACGCCGCCATCTTACGATCTCTCGACGGGCATTTGGGTGATTGTGAAGGCGATGAGGACGTTTTTTCCTCGCTGATCACAGCGGAATATCCCCTTCCATGACCCTCGGAAACGCCAAAGAATCCAGTAAGTGCACGGCCATGTTTCAACGCATGCACAAGCGACGGGAGCGAGACAACGAGGACAGCGCCCAAGCACGAACACCAGATCGCGGTGAAGTTACCTTGCCATATCGGATCTTCGACGTAAGAACTAGGAGAAACAATCATATGGATTTAAAGGAATGAATAAATGAATATGCGTAGATCATGAATGGCCAGAATAGCGTGATGAGTTTTGGACGTACTTGTAGATTTGTAAACTAGCTGGAATCGTCGGAGGTGCACCAGACATGATGGCTACGAGCGGTAGGCTGTGGGACGGTGGAGTCACCTTAAAATATGTGGGACGGCGCTCGAGAGTCTTATGAGTCGGAGGTAAGGTCCTGGCAGTGCCAATAGAAAAACATTTTCTCGTTTGTTTGTTTGAAGCAAACATTCTCCTGCTCCCCCTGGTTTACCCACACTACCCTTGCGTATGCTCTCCCCCGATAACGGTACTTGGTAACATTCACTCATTCATCGATTGACAGATACAAACAATTAATTTAGGGGAGAGGTGAACATCTATCTGAATATCGCACATGTGTACAACCCATTCATTCGTGTAAATACACACTCCATAATCAATGCTCGTGAGACGACAACGAGAATCGTCCAAACAACGTTTCACCTACACCAGACCCTACCGCAATTGATGCTATGAACGCGAGTTGAAACGTCCTACAGACACGCTCAGTTCAGCCAGGCAGGCCCCGTGAGACGAACAGATCGACAAACGACGTACATGACGACCAACATAAGAAGGACTTTGATAGACGCATGCGCTGCAAACAGGATGCCTCTGGTGATATCAAACTCGGGCACGAATGGTGCTTCTTGGAACCACTTGGATTTCCTGGTGCTCGGCGACGAAGGCGATGCGAATGACGACGGAACACTAACAGCCTTCTCGAGTGCCAACATGCTTGCTCTTTAGACCAAACATGGGACGTATTCACACAGCATCAACATAACCATCAGTGCGGGTCAGAAGACGACAAAACTGTTTATTTACCTCTCGACCCAGTGGAGTTCCGCGAGTCCGAGACACGCCACAAGCCATCGCTCCAACATGGCGAGCAAGAACAAGCCGATACATGTGCCTACCATCGACCCCGCACTACTCGGCACCCAACCGAGAAACCATACTAGCCTTGTCTCAGTTGCGCGCAAGGGCTGGGTGATCGAGTTCGCTCACCGGTGTCACCCGGGGTAAAGTGGACATAGGGTAGCATTTGGCCGACAGCGAGGTTCATGGGCATGTCCATCGACATGTCCATGCCATTGGACTGAGCAAAGGTGGGAGCGACGAAGGAGCCTAGCACAAGAATGGACCAGGGCGTCATGATCATGGTCGTTTGTGGTGACGAGATCAGAAGCTCTGGGAAAGGCACGGGTAGGTGCTGAGAAATAATTACCAAATATGGCGACTCTCCTGCGGGCGACGTGAAAATTTCACAGGAGAGTCGCCATATTTGGTAAAGATTCCCAGCAAAATTTGCACAATATTTGATCGCATAAACTCTGCGCTGAAATATTTGTGCTTGGAATGGCCAGCAAGAAAGAGACATGGCGCCTCCGTGACGAATAGTTGGATCGGGAACAAGGCTACTGAACAGCAAGAGGACGGAATACAACCACACCTACCGGCATATCGGGAGAGTCATGTTGCGAACCAAGGGTATCCACACAAGCATAGGCCGATGAGAAAGCTTTCCTGGCACATATGGTCCACGCGCAGACACAAACACGTCGAGCGACGGCCAAGAACGGGTCACACCATCTAGTCGAGGATAGACCATTCGCTTGAGAGAAGGAGCTTGCACGCACACAGTATTATGTGGGGTAGGACTGTCACCCGAGCCAGCGCCGCATTGCGCATAGACACAACGCCACTCCTGGAGAACTACGCTCCCATTTTGCAGCATATGTGCGCGATGCGGCACTGGCCCTCTCCTGTTCCCAGTTTATCGTCCATCTCAACTGCACCAGTATCACTGTGTCAGCCCAGGAAGCGCCGCACCGATCGATGCGCGTACGACCAGAGGATGTTTTATTGGAGAGAAGAGTTTTGATGAACTTGGAGAACCTTCGAACCGAGGCGTGCTTGAAGTAGGGATTAGAAGGTAGTCATGGTGTGGAGGAGAAGGATCGATCATGAGGCTGAGGCTTTTTTGCGAGCGTGTGAACTTGGCTACGTATAGAACCGGGTTCAAGTACTAGAAACCACCTCCTTCAAATAAGTAACCCGTAATGTTGCTCACAGAGCCCATCTCTCATTCGCGTTTCCTTTCATCTTGCATCGCACATGCCTGCAGCGAACTACCAGTTCTCAACTCTCGCCGCTACCAGCAAACTACGCCTATACCATCCGGCAGCAAAAAACACGCGCAATTTCCGGCAAAAGTCATCCTCTAAGCCTGTCAAACAACGTCCAAGCAAGTGCATCCAAGGACCACACATTCAAGTATGGAGATATGTTTCCGATAGTGGGGACAAGTAACTTGGATTCCGACAGCCTCGGAGTGTGTGACGCAGCCGAATTCCAATAATTTAGGGATCAACGATCGATCAACGTTGCAACCCTGTAGGTTGCAAGATCGCTGCACACGCAATCACACGATGCTGTGATATGAACCCGGCCATCAAACGTATGTAGCTGGATTTCCCGAAGCAGGAAGATGCTGCCAAAAGCGAGGAACTGAGCGAAAGACGTTTCTCAACAATATCAGGTATTCCAAATGTGTTTGCAGCCCTCAAACTTATTCTAGGTCGGGGTCCCACCCGCTGACTCCCAGGTCTGAGCCGACCATCGCGGGTCCTCAACGTGTATTAATGGTGCACGCAGACCGCTCGTATCCTTCGAAAACGCGTTTTGACATTGCCCGAGGGTACCGCCGGTCTTGCGCCGCTCGTCGTAGGTACTCCATCGCATCCTCGTCCGATGACCGTTGCCACTCCCACACACAGTTCATGGCTGGCAAGAAACAAAGTAAGTACGTACGGCTGGGTCGACGAACACTCCAAAGGAGGCCTTGTCGCTTATCCGATGGCAGCGTCACGCATTGGGAGAAACGAGATCTTTAGGCTACACAAAGAACGTCGTGATATATTATATGTGTTCCTAGAATTGACTAATTCCTGGGGGTCTCAGCAATAGCCAAAACGACAGACGTAGTCCGAGTCCACGGAGAATCCGATCGGGTAACTGTTCCTCGTTGATTGCCTCACGTCTCAAATGGCAGTACCCCAAGATTCTCATCAATCCACCTCGAGGTTTTCCTTCCATCCAGTGTCGTATTGGACAAATCGTAGACCGGCACGAGAGAATCACAAACTCCCGCTCTCAAATATTGAACGTGCTCTTCACGCGTGGGTTGGCAAGACCGAATACTGTCCTCTCATCCTTGACAGTGAACACCGTTAATTCGAGTTTCTGCAATTCTAACTTGAGAGACAGCTTCCAAGGCTCGCTTCTGAACGAGAAGGCGAGGACCGTATTCGTCACTGGCAGTAAAGCAGAGATCGTGGAGCCCCCAGATTTTTTGTGATTGGTGAGGAGGGGAAGGAAGATGCAAGATAACAATAACCTCTGGGTGAATTGGGTTCGCACGACGATTTTTTCCTGCGCGATTGACTGTCTCTCTTGTTTGCAGAGGGAAACAAGAGAGATATTGACAAAGTCTGAAGCTCCGCAGTTGAAACGGGATCATTTAGGGGTATCCTCACTGAGCCTGAGTGACGGGTGAACAGCTTTTTCCTGACGCAACAATTCTTTCTCTTTGTTCTCGTTTCGTAGAAACTGTAACTGCATTCAAGACTAATCGATCATGTTTATTCTCAAAGTATGACTAGACGCCAGCGAACTCTATGCCGGATAATCCAAAGTCGTGTTGCCGCATTTGACGCCAATTGACACTGCGAGCTCAGGTTGTTCGTTTGTGTTGTAGCACGATGAGCGCGAGTGTGAGAAGACCTCAGACGAGATGGGGGATGCAAGTTAGGCTTAGAACTACTGTCCCCTATTGTACAGCTCGTCTTAAATACTAGACTACTCAATAGC